>JANAVB010003800.1:3984927-4007427 GCA_029216955.1 Iris pallida | reverse complement strand
GCATGGGTCACCCTCCCCAACTGTAACCTTCGTTTCCAGTCTTTCAAAATTTCTATTTTTTTTTGAGAGAATAAATTTTATATTTGATTTCTACGAAGAAAATCGCAACTATTTTCGATTTACAAAAAGGTTTGTTAATTTTAATTTTCAAACTAGTTTTAGAAATAATATTATTTAATACTATTTTAGCGATATTAACTACTTTTATTAATAAATTATACTTGTTATCCAATATATATTTTAGATTTAATAAATCTATTGCTACATTATTTTAGCAAAGATTGTATCTATAGAAATCTATTTTTATATATTATTGAATATTATTTTAAAACTATTATTTTAATTTAAGATCGAATTTATCCATATCAATTTAAATCTATTAGAGGATAGGCATTGAATATTATTTTGGATCATTATTGATTTGGTTATATTTGATATATTAATTTAAGTTATGAAAGATTCAATCAATATTGGATTCATAATCCTTCCCTATCTAGGAAACCTCCTCACCCTATATAAAGGGAGGCTTCCTTTTGTTTTCTCTCCACAAATTCCATCAACACCACAAACATCACATCGTATTGTGCATCGTGTCCGTGTCCATCACCACCCCTTCCAATATTCTTTTACATTTACAAATTCTTTCCCCACGGTGTCGACAACCCCGACACAGCATAATTCCCAAATCCCACATAGTCTTCAAATCCTTAATTCTAACCCTAACCCTAATTTCTCTGGCCGACCACCTTACCGCTGCCCTATCACGTGGATGCTAGGGTTCCCCGACCATCGCCCGTCTCCGCAGCCACCACCCACAGTCGATATCTCCTCCGCCATCTCCCGTAGCACCTACAGTCCGACCGCTCTCTGCGCTCCGTCCTGATCCCCTGCACACACCACCAGCACGTTACCTCACCGGCAACTACACAGCCATCCGCCATCCGAGTCAGCCTCCTTTTCCACAAATCCCCTCGACCCTGTACCCGACTCCCCGACCACCGACTTCAATGATGCCACCGTTACCACCACTACCTACAACATCACCACCGCAACAAATATTCACTGTAGATCTGTAGGTTCCGTGCGGACCTTGCCCTCTCCGCCGGTGACCGGGCCTCGAACAGCCGAGAAGCCACCCCTGTGAGCCTACCTCTTTCCCTTCTTGAATCTTGCCACAGCGCTAGTTCGTCGGGCCTCCGTGTCGAGCACCACGAGAAACCGAGCGTCACATCTCCAAGCGCTCGGCATGGCCGCGTCACCGTCGTGGCTATGCCGATGATTATCGGAGCCAGAACTCTTCTCCGTGCCACGACTAGGCGTCGAGCCGAGCTGCGACCTCCCTTGCTCAACCCAGCAGTCAGCCACCGTGACCAGGGCCGCGTGCTCGCCCTTTTCACGCGCGCATCGACTGGTGAGCTCCGTTCTCCGTCGATGACCGAAAACCCTCTCCCTTTCGTTCTCCTCTTCCTTTCTGCTCACTCTCGATCTCTCACAGTCTCCTCTCTCTTTCATATTATTTTTATCCCTTCTCTCGAGGAAACACAAGGAAGATTTTTAATTTTGTTTGTATTATTTGTATTATTTTATGTTTCTTCAAAATCGAATGTTCTCGGGAATGCATCTTCTTGTATTTTCATTGGTTCCAAGTACATGACTTGGATTCCCTGACATGGCACTCCTTTTTCTGAGAGTGTGTCACGACCCGATCCCAAATAATTGGGTCGAACCGGATCATGCCCCTGCACCGTTGTTGAGACGGCGGCAGTAAGCTGTTCAGTAGCAGGTAACCATACAACACAACTGTTTGTCACAACTCAATATTGGAAATAAACTTTATTAAACTTTGAAATTTAAATACAAAAGGAGATTGTTCTGAAATAAAATAACAGAATTTGGAAATAACAATAATACAGAAAAAAGGAAATCTATCTATTGGCCGGATCATCGGCCTCAGTCCCAACGTCCTCCTGTGGGGACTTTGGCAGCACAACTGGGTACAACACAGGGTCGTAGTAGCTGTTGTAAAACTGATCCGTATCCTCAATATCCCCTAAAAATGTATCTCCAGTTAGGAGGGAGCAAAGTACAATTCATGCTAATTTAACAGTTAAATTAAATAATAGAATCATGCAGTTCTAAACAGTTTTAAATATGAAACGGTTTGCAACAGTAAAACAGTGATTTGAACAGGTAATGAAATATGACCGGCTTAGGTTTGTTACAGTAAGGATAGGGGGTTTTTGTTACAGTATGGTCATAATCATTACGCTATTCCCCCAGTCCCCAGTAGTTACAGTACTCTCAGGGAGAGTTTCGTGTTTGCATCGTGGTTTAAACTTGCATTAAAGCGATTAAATAAATAACTGTAAACTAACATAAACTATACTTGCCTCAAGGAAATGACTAGAGAGGTAGAAGACTTCGAGACGGGAAGTTAGATTCGTCCTCGAATTCCTACATTCGAGAGATAGACTCAGATATCAGGTTTACCAACCTAGCTACACTAGTTGAAATCTCTATTTGCGTTCTAGTCCATTTTAGTTCTTTTATTTAACCAAACACGGAAAACACGATAATTAGTGCGTTGATTTAATACGAGGGAAAAATGTCATTTTAACTTTGAATTCGGGAAAACATCGTCGCTGCCAGATTATTTTAGAAAAACTTGGTATTTTCTATAAATATAAATATAAAGCAAATTTTTTTATTTAGTGAGAAATACGTGACTTTTTAATTAATACTAAACTTGTCAATTTTAGGTGAGAAAACATTAATTAATTTTATACGAAAATACTTTTTAGTCAATTTAATCGTTAAATAGTAAAAACTCGCAAAAACCAGAAATAACAAAAACCTAAGCTATCAATCACAGTTACAGACCACAGCCAGCTGGACTTATGCCCATTACAATTTATTTACATAAATTGAAATAAGATAAACCGCCGTTAGTCCTAAACTGAAATATTAAATAAAATATAAACATAAATAAATAATAAAAATAAAGATAAATATGGAGTCTCAGATATGGTCCAATCCTCATCTTGGCTAATGCCTCAACGTCCGGGCGGGGCCGGTTTCGTTTGCACTTAGCCGGGTCCATTGACCGATACGGTCGTCACCCAAATCCAAATATCAAATAAAATTCCAAAATTCATTTTAAATTCATTTTTAAAATAATCCAGGATTTACGGAAAAATTCGGCAGCATCTCCTCTGTTTTTGGTCAACCCAAAAACTGGGAAATGGCGCCGATAATTTTCTGCATATCCCAAGCCAGGGAAAAACCCGAATTTATATATATATAAAATCCACAACCAAACCACAGAATAATCGGAACGACCCGAAATAATTTCGGAAGTCCGATTCTAATCCCACAAATCACAGAACGCTTCCGGAAAAATCCGGAAAGCTAAAACATACCAAAAATCAACTCCCGAAATATTTCGAGAATCCAAAATAATTCACAGGACCTTCTCAAAATACTCAAAAAATTATGACGTCGCTAAAACCGAATTCCCAAAGGGAATCGGGGACCATTTCTCATCATCGACTGATAATAAAAATAGCGGGACAGGGGTTATACCACGGATTGCTCGGCTAGAGCTCTCAGATGAAAAATACAAAGAAAATAGAGCTCCGAATCAGCAAATAATTCCGAAACAATGCTGGAACAGCAGCGTCGCTGCCAAAATTAGCAGATCGGGGAGTCGGGAAGAGCGCTGGCGAACGCGCACAGGGAATCGAGCGCTGGGACAGCGGGGAAAAGAGGGGCAGCGGCCAGAAGGGGTTCGCCGGCGGTTCGCCGAGGGGAGCTCGACGGGGAACGCTGGAACAGCGGGCCAGGGGCGGATCCGCGGGGTGCGGTTGGCCGAGGTGGGGCGCGCTCCGCTGGGCGTCGGGCTGGCACGGGGATGGTGCGGGGAGAGACCCGCGGGTCGGGCGCCGAGCTTCGGGAAGAGGGGCACCGAAGGGAGCTGTCGCACGGGGGCGCACGAGCGGGGGATCGGGCCTGGAGAGGGTGGCCGCGGGCGTGGGGAGAGAAGAGGGTTTGGGGTGAAGGTTTGTGGAGAAAGGAAGAGAGCAGAGTTAATCTCTGAGAAGAAAGAGAGAGGGGAGGTAAACGTTGGGGTTGGAGGAGTTTCTGAGAGAATGGGTTTAAGAAGAAGAGAGGAGAAAAGCACTCCTGTACGTGGGGGAGAGATGTGGTAAGGAGTAAAGGTGGGGTGAGAAAAATATGGGGCTGACCTGAACGAGTAAGGGGGTGACTTGAACAAGTGGGAAGAGAGAGGAGTATGCTGGTCCTACGGTACCAGCTCAATTTTTTTTTATATATATAAATAACCAAATCAGATTTTAGAAATAAGAAAGGGGTTCGGCTCAGGCCTGGGTCTGGGTTCGGACTCGGGTCTGGGTCTGAAATCAAAAATCCCTGTTATTTATTTTTTTCGAAATCATTTGCACTCAAAATATATAATAATAATAATAATAATAATAATAAAAATAATAATATTAGAAATACTAATAATAATACTAAAATACTATTATTAATTAATTACAAAACATGGGTTTCACAATCTTCCCTCCTTAGAAAATTTTGTCCTCGAAATTTAAAAGTAAGGTTAGGGATTACCTCAAGTCTCAAACAGGTACAGGTACTGCTCCCGCATCTGGTCTTCTCGCTCCCAGGTCGACTCGCTTGGTGAGTTGTGCCGCCACATCACTCTGACTATTGGCATTACGGTGTTCCTGGTCCTCTTCTCGCCTCGGTCCAATATTGCCACTGGTTTCTCCGGCACTGTGAGGCTGGGTCCAATCTCCAGCTCTGAATGGTCCAAGATATGGCTCGGGTCCAGGATGTAGTGTCTCAGCTGCGAGACGTGGAAGACGTTGTGGACGCCTTCGAGACTTGGGGGTAGAGCCACCCGATAAGCCACTTCTCCAATCCTGCTAAGTACTTCAAATGGACCAATGTACCTGGGGCTCAACTTTCCTGCTCTGCCGAAACGAATTGTTCCTCTGGTAGGCGAGATCTTCACAAATACACTGTCGCCTTCTTCAAATTCCAATGGTCATCTGCTGCTATCGGCCCAATGCTTCTGTCTGTCTTGGGCTATCCTGAGCTTGTCTCTGATCATTCTCACCTTCTCTGCTGCTTCGGTCACCATCTCAGGTCCAAGCAACACTCGTTCTCCGACGTTGTCCTAAGCAAGTGGAGTGCGGCAACGACGTCCATAGAGTGCCTCGAACGGTGTCATCCCGATGCTAGCTTGGTAGCTGCTGTTGTAAGAGAATTCTACCAAGTGCAAATGGTCTTCCCAAGACCCTCCAAATTCTAGGACGCAGGATCTCAGCATATCTTCTAGCGTCTGGATTATTCTCTCTGATTGCCCGTCAGTCTGAGGGTGGTAGGCGGTGCTGAACTTCAGTTGGGTTACCAAGCTGTCATGCAAACTCTTCCAAAAGTGAGAGGTAAATCTAGTATCTCTGTCAGATACGATACTTACCGGAACTCCATAAATCCGGTAGATGTGCCGTATGTACAGTGCTGCCAACTTCTCGGTGGATAAACCAACCTTGAAGGAGATAAAGTGAGCTGACTTCGTCAGTCGGTCCACTATAACCCTGATGGCATCCTTCCCTCCTTGGGATCAAGGCAGTTCCGATACAAAATCTATCGTTATGTGCTCCCATTTCTACTCCGGAATGTCAAGCGGCTGCAATAATCCTGCTGGTCTCTGTCTGCTAGCTTTAACTTGTTGACAAATTAAACATCTAGCCACATACCTGGATACGTCCTTCATCCCGTACCGCCATACTATAGTCCGTATATCCCGGTACATCTTGTTGGCTCCAGGATGTATGGAATATTGCGACTGGTGCGCTTCTTGCATCAGCTCGTTCCTCAGTTCGCCAGTTGGTACGCAAAGCCTCGTACCATTCTTCAATGCTCCATCGCTGGCGATTGAGAATCCTTCAAGTGTTCCTGCCAACACTTAGTCTCTAAGTTTGCAAAGCGTCTCATCTTGGAATTGTGTCTCCTTGATCCTGTCCATAAGACTCGAACGTACTTGCAACTGCATCAATGATGATTCCTCTCTTGGTACGATGGCTTCTCTTCCAAGTTTCTTCATCTCCTTCTCGGGTAGTACAATTTCCAATCCAAGCTTCTCCATGTCCTCCAGCAAATGGCGCTCCTTGGTCAAGAACATCGCCATTGGGTAACGACTAAGTGCATCTGTAACAATATTAGCCTTACCCGGATGGTACTGTAGGTTGATATCAAAATCCTTCATTAGCTCCAGCCATCGTCTTTGTCTCATGTTCAGCTCCTTCTGAGTGAAAACATATTTCAGACTTTTGTGGTCCGTAAATATTTCCACTCTCTCTCCATACAGGTAGTGCTTCCAAAGCTTCAAAGCAAATATCACTGCTGCAAGCTCCAGGTCATGTGTGGGGTAGTTCTTCTCATGATTCCACAATTGTCTGGATGCATAGGCAATCACTTTCCCGTGTTGTTGAAGAACGCAGCCCAGTCCTTTTCCGGAAGCATCACTATAGATTGAGAAACCACCGGTACCTATGGGTAGCGCAAGTATCGGCGCAGTTGTGAGCCTCTTCTTCAGTTCCTCAAAAGCTGACTGGCACGCTTCAGACCATATGAACTCCTCGTTCTTCCTGGTAAGCTTCGTCATTGGCTTCGCAATCTTGGAGAAATCCTTCACGAACTTCCGGTAGTAGCCAGCTAGTCCCAAAAAGCTCCTGATCTCTGCAACCGAGCTTGGTGCAGTCCACTTCTTAATAGCAGCTATCTTCTTTGGATCCACCGAAATTCCTTTTTCTGTGACAACATGGCCCAAAAATTCCACCTTGTCTAAAAAGAATTCGCATTTGGATAGCTTACCATAGAGCTTCTCCTTCCTCAAGGTACTCAGCACTTTCCTCAAGTGCTCTTCATGCTCTTCCTCCGTCTTCGAGTAGATCAGTATGTCATCGATGAAGACGACAACAAACTGATCCTGATATTCATGAAAAATCTTGTTCATGAGGTTCATGAATACCGCAGGAGCATTCGTTAGTCCAAACGACATGACCAAAAATTCAAATTGTCAATACTTGGTGTTGAACGCCGTCTTGGGAATATCCTCCTTCCTGACCTTGATTTGATGGTAGCCTGATCTGAGATCTATCTTTGAAAATACCTTGGCTCCGCTCAGTTGATCAAACATGTCGTCGATCCGGGGCAGGGGGTACTTGTTCTTGATGGTGATGTTGTTCAGCGCCCGGTAGTCAATGCACATCCGCACAGTTCCATCCTTCTTGGGCACGAACAATACTGGTGCTCCCCAGGGTGAAGCTCCGTCTCTGATAAATCCTTGCGACTTCAGCTCGTCGATCGGATCCTTCATCTCCTTAGCCTCATTGGCGTTGACTCTGCAGCATCCCCGAGAAATAGGGGAAGAGCCGGGTACTAGATCGATGTTGAATTCTATATCTCGATCTGGCGACAATCATGAAAGACTATCAGGAAAGACATCCATAAATTTTGCAATGATAGGGTGAGGAGGCCCGGGTTCTTCGGTGATTGAGGAGTAGGAAATACTCTTCATATCCTCTGGAGCCCGAGAGATTTCAAACTCCGGTTCTCCTGGTGGGCTGAAGATTACACATCCTCGGTGATAATCTATCAGCGCATGCTGTTCGCTTAACCAGTCCATCCCTAGGACTACATCATAGTTGGGCAGGGGCATCACTAGTAAAGGTGATGAGAACTGATGGCCAGAGATGGTTATGGGATAATTACAAGCCTCAGTGATGGGTATAGGTCCACCACCGGTCATAACCCTACTAATCACCTTGCTAAGTCCCGAATCTATGTGGTGTGCAGATATAAACTTTGATGATATAAAACTATGTGATGCACCCGAATCAAATAATGCTAGAGCAGGATGTGAAAACACATAAATGGAACCTGTGATGACATCAGCGGTGGGTTCCTGCTCTAGCTCCTGCTCATCAGCTGCTAGGGCAAAAGCTCGCCCAGTCTTCTGCTGGTGCTGTCCAAACTGTTGTTGCTGAGTAGGTAGGGGAGCTCTTTGCTGGTTTGTTCCGATCCGGTTGGCTGACATGGGACAGTCCTTCACTTGGTGGGTGGTAGACCCACAGACTAGGCAGTATCCTAGCCTCTTCCTGCAGATGTTTGACTGATGCCCTGGCCTCTTGCATTAGTCGTAGACAGGGATCTGCTTCTGGTGTTCTCTGTCATTGGTCTCGCCTGATGATGATGCTGCTGGTGGTGCGAAGGCCTGTTGCTGTTGTTGTTGGGCCTCTTCTGACTACCCTGGAAGTTGTTAGTTCCAGAATACTCCCTCTTGGATCGAGAAGGTTGGCTCTTCTCCACGTCCTGAGCTCGGATCAGGATCCTCTCATAAGTCTTTGCACCACCTGCGATCACAGGGGTGCGAATCTCTTCTCGTAAGCCATACCTGAATCGCTCAGCACGATCCTTGGGGTCAGCTACCAAGTTCTGGGCAAAGCGGCTTAGTCGGCCGAACTCTGCCATATATTCGCTGAACATCATGCTTCCCTGCTTCAAGTTCTAGAATTGACTCTCCATTTCCCGTATCTCCGATGTCGGAAAGAACTTCCTGTGGAATAGCCTCTTGAAGGTGTCATAATCGAGCTGTATGTCCCGGAGTCGGGGTTCATTCAGATACCAGGTGCTCGCCACATCCTGTAGTTGGAGTCCTACAGCTTCAGCCTTGAGGTCCTCCAGGAGTCGAGCGACGCTGAAGAGACGCTCCATATGGTCTAGCCATTCATCGGCGTAGATGATACCATTGGTTCCTTTGAAAGGTCCAGGGTCTTGCTTCTTAAAGCTTTCTATGTCTCCAACCTTCATGCAATAATACGCCTCTAATCAAAAGAATGGCCTTAAAGAAATATAACTTAACTCCTGAATCATGCTTACCTTGGCAGGTCGTGGCCCTGATGAAGTGGTTCCTCCTCTCTCGAGGGCAGCCATAGCTACGTTGTGGGCATTCTCCATGCCTTCTCTCATAATCGCGGTCTGCTCGCGATGGGCTTCAACTTGGGCAGCAGTCGGCTCTCTGTGGGCTTCTGCTTGAGCTCTCTGTGCTTCAAGCACTCCTCGTAGCATTCCTACTAGGTCAGTGGGATCCATGGGTACTGGTGGGGCAGCTGGTGCGGGCACTACCGCAGGGATCTGCGGCTCAGCCCGAGAATGTACCGGTTCCACCTTTTGCACTGTGGAAGCGTAAACGGGCCGAGGAGCTGGTGCAGCATGGGGACGGTCTGTCAGCTGTAAGGGAGGTGGGTCCCGACGTGCTTGAGAATGGGTGTGATTAGTTGACGACACCTCATCGTCAGCAGGGCCGGACCGGGTAGTCTTTCCTTTGGCCATGATCTGGAAGGTTTAGGGTACATACATAAGCAAGGTATCCTACCAGTCTATAATCAAATATAAATATTTATTTATATAATTCGGTCCTATGTCGTGACAAATCAATGTTCTAGTGTTCTAATTGTTTCTAGGTATATTTTCCTAAGTTGTTGTACGACCTGCATAGGCCACCACTAAAAATATGTCACGACCCGATCCCAAATAATTGGGTCGAACCGGATCATGCCCAGCCTGTACCGTTGTTGAGATGGCGGCAGTAAGCCGTTCAGTAGCAGGTAACCATACAACACAACTGTTTGTCACAACTCAACATTGGAAATAAACTTTATTAAACTTTGAAATTTAAATACAAAAGGAGATTGTTCTGAAATGAAATAACAGAATTTGGAAATAACAAAAATATAGAAAAAAAGAAATCTATCTATCGGCCGGATCATCGGCCTCAGTCCCAACGTCCTCCTGTGGGGACTCTGGCAGCACAACTGGGTACAACACAGGGTCGTAGTAGCTGTTGTAAAATCGATCCATATCCTTAATATCCCCTAAAAATGTATCTCCAGTCAGGAGGGAGCAAAGTACAATTCATGCTAATTTAATAGTTAAATTAAATAATAGAATCATGCAGTTCTAAACAGTTTTAAATATGAAACGGTTTGCAACAGTAAAACAGTGATTTGAACAGGTAATAAAATATGACCGGCTTAGGTTTGTTATAGTAAGGATAAGGGTTTTTTGTTACAGTATGGTCATAATCATTACGCTATTCCCCCAGCCCCAGTAGTTACAGTACTCTCAGGAAGAGTTTCGTGTTTGCATCATGGTTTAAACTTGCATTAAAGCGATTAAATAAATAACTGTAAACTAACATAAACTATACTTGCCTCAAGGAAATGACTGGAGAGGTAGAAGACTTCGAGACGGGAAGTTAGAGTCGTCCTCGAATTCCTACATTCGAGAGATAGACTCAGATATCAGGTTTACCAACCTAGCTACACTAGTTGAAATCTCTATTTGCGTTCTAGTCCATTTTAGTTCTTTAATTTAACCAAACACAGAAAACACGATAATTAGTGCGTTGATTTAATACGAGGGAAAAAGGTCATTTTAACTTTGAATTCGGGAAAACATCGTCGCTGCCAGATTATTTTAGGAAAACTTGGTATTTTCTATAAATATAAATATAAAGCTAATTTTCTTATTTAGTGAGAAATACGTGACTTTTTAATTAATACTAAACTTGTCAATTTTAGGTGAGAAAACATTAATTAATTTTATACGAAAATACTTTTTAGTCAATTTAATCGTTAAATAGTAAAAACTCGCAAAAACCAGAAATAACAGAAACCTAAGCTATCAATCACAGGGAAGTAGAAGGCCTGGTGTCGACTGCTAGGAGGTCGAAGTCTAAGAGTGACAAGTTTGGGAGCCAGATTGACTCCTTCAGCTATTTTTATTGTGGTACTCGGCGGCTGTCAGAGAAGGCACTCTTGGCAGGCTTTTTAATGGTGTGGCTGCGCAATTATGTGGTCTCAGGAGGGGTAGGTTCCATCGAGAGGATCGGCCGTCACTCTATTCTTCCCGTCGTGAAGTTGGCCTTTGGGGTCAGGCTGGCTCTTCTTTCCGCTATGGTGTACAGCATTCACCATGGTCTATGCGCCTTCTCGTCCAAGGTCAACGCTCGTGACGTGGTGACGGACTTTGAATGTATAGAGCTGTCTTATCATTACCTGCTGGGGTGGCTGTTGTTGCATTATCGGTCTTTGATGAGGCCTGGGACGGGAGACGGCGTTACGGACGACAACTCTTTTCTTTTCAGACATCGCCATCAGCCTTGGGAATATAGTACCATACCGGCGTGTCAAAGGATGCTGGCGAGGGTGGACGGATATGATTTCTTCGTGTCCGTTCCCCGTTTTATCGACCAGGAAATGAGGAGTGTCCATGTTAATGGCATTGGATCTCCTCATTTTTTACCGGAGAAGATGCGTTTCTGGTTGCGTAACATTCGCCCGGCGTATTTAGTTTATCGCAACCGCAACACTGTGTACCTGGAGCCTTACTTGTCCAGTAGGTTTGCCCGTCAATTTGGGTACAGTCAACTATTCCTTGGGCGTCCTAGTTCCTGCCTGGGATTTGAGGGTAGCATCATTGATGGTATTAGGGCATGGAGCTATAATGACACTTGTCATACTCGAACTAGTTTCTCAGTTCCTGCAGCAAACGTGCTGGGGGAAATCTTGCACATGGCAGCCTTATACCATGTTACGGTAAACCAGCCTCCTGTTGATTTTGACCCGAGGACTAGCTTCATCGTGGGCACTCGTTTGGCGGAGTGGGCTATGGTGTCGAAGGCAAAGAAGAATGGGGCAAATAGGATTCCCATGCCCGATTCTGAGTCCTTTGACACAGTTGAGGGAAGCAACGAACGGGACGACGAGGACTCTCTCTCTTTTGATAGCGGAGCAGCGACGGATCAACCGCCCATCATGGCAGATGAGATGATGACGGATCAACCGTCGTTCGTATTAGATGAGGTGGTAGATCAGTTGCCACCTGTATCAGAGGTGGTGAGGGTAGAACCAACGCCTACCGTGCCTGGTCCCTCGCGTAAGCGCGACAGGCATGAGTCTATTGACGGAGTAGTAGCCTTTTCCGTAAAGAGAGCTGCGGTCAGACCTTATAGGTTACTTATTACGGAGAGGGGTGAGGATGCTGATGGTGCTTCGGAGGTAAGACCATGTTGGAGCTATCTCCTTGTTATGGTTTTCTTTTTCTTGGAGATATGGCCTAATCATTTTTTCTTTATAGGCGTCTGACGAACCAGGTTCTCATGAACCGTCTGCTGCCCCTGGAGTTGATTCGGCCCTTGCTACTTTGATTAGTGGCGTGTGTGCTACGGTCCTTTCTGCGGGGGCTCTCTCAGCGGCGGCTGAGGACTCCCAAGTTGCTGAGGCCTCGGTCCGGGGTGACGAAGGTTTCCTCGGGCCTGTCTCCGAGATTGCTGAATTTCAGCAAGGCGACGCCGATCTCGTCACATCCCCTCCCGAGGGTGCCGGGGCGGAGGAGTCTATTATATTCGACTCGGAGGCCGCTGGTGGAGAGGTTGTGGTGGCCGTAGGCGAACCTCAGCCTCCACACTCTTTCGCTGGTAAGATAAGCCAAATACTGACTAGTGAGGGGGCTTATTTGCTCTATCAACATATCCTCCAGGTCAAATCGATTCATGGTTGTCTGGGCCCTACAGGTCCTGACCCTTTACTTTCTACAGCGGATGTTCTTGGAAAAGGCTCGGCCTGCTACGATCTGGAGGAAAGGAGCATTTCTTCTTCTTCACCGACTCATGTCGAGGGGCCTTCCGCCAGCTCCGAGCAGGTGGGACTGGAGCTTGTTCCGGGAGCGTGGTCTCCGTCTCGTCCTCTGCTGCTTATACGGCTTCGGAGATTGACTTTTCGGCCCTGCCGAGCATTCAAGTTCTGCGGGCTGCTGAAGAGGAGTTGGCCGCTGTTCAGGCGTCCTTCCGCACGGAGTTTGTTTCCCTCGTGGCAGGAGCGACAGATTCTGTCATGTCTTCTTCAGTGTTGCCAGCTACACTCCCGTTGACGCCGGCTTCTTCGGAGGCTCTGGACGAGGTATCGCAGAATGTGGTCGACAACTTCTATCGCCATTTAAAGAGAGGCGTAAATGCTACCATAGAACGGGGATCCCTTTTTCTCTGTCCCTACGGTGCGCTCGGGGTCAGATTGAAACTTTGAAGACTCTTTCTGGCGGGGTGGGGTTGGTTGCGCTCCTGGAGCCCAAGTTGGCAGAGGCTGATCAGCTCGTGACCCGATTGCTGGTGTTACGGCAGGCTGACTTGCCTACTGCGATTGAACGGGAGCGGGGCTTCCTTATTTCTTCTCGGGATAGGATAAAGATCGCTCGAGACACTGCCGGGCCAGTTGTGAAGGAGGACTTTGACAAGCTTTCCGCTTCGTATGACCGGCTGGGTCGTCGAAGTCAAGCTTGTAGGGCTCGGAAAGAGGCTGCTTCTCGTGGAATAGCCGACACGAAGGAGCAGATTCTTGCGCTTCAGAGGGAATTGGCCTTCCTAGAGTCGGAGCTGAATACTGCTCATGCAGAACAGGAGTCAATCGTTCAGGAGGCCGAGAAGGTTTCCCGGTCTTCTATTAACCTGGAGCGGGCTTTCAAGAAATTTGAGGACAACTGGCAAGCTCATGCTCATCTGGAGGACGCGGCGGTGCTGACCCAAGAGACAGAGCGTCGGGGTAAACAGAGGTTTGACCGGTCGGTTGCCTTGCTGACGGACCGTCTCACGGCGCTATGTGCCTCAGAGCAGTGATCGATTTTCTATTTTTTTTTGCTCTCTCCTTTTTTTTCTTTTTTTTCGTTTTTATTTTGTAAGGGATGTAATCCCAAATGATGTATCACTTTGAATTCTGATTAAATGAGCATGTTTCAACTCATCTTCTCTTTCTTATACTCGCGGTATTTGTGGAATTGGACCTGCTGGAGGATTATTTGTGGACCTGTTACCCTGGGCATACCTTAGTTTTAGGTACGAGTAACAAGTTTTGGAGAGGAATACCTAGAACAACTTTGCGACAGGACAGTTATAGAAGTTTTTGGTATTCAAGAGAATGCCAGGGAGCAACTGGGCTCCCAGGTATGATAGGGAAAGGATGGGCGTGTACTAGAGACCCAGTACAGCATCTGTGGTCGACTGAGGACATTTATGGTTATCAGAGAACATTTGTGGTCAACAGAGGACATTTGTGATCAACAGAGGACATTTGTGGTCAATAGAGGACATTTGTGGACCTATTATCCTTGTCGTACTCCGGTTGTGGGTACAGATAATAGGTTGAAAGGGAACCGACATACTTACTCAGAGGTAATGAGGACATGGCAAGTATGACAGTTTCTTCTACGGAGCCTTCCCACGCAGAGGTAATGAGGACATGGCAGGAGTGGGCTCAATGAAGAGGGGGTACATAAAACGACTCAGAGGTAATGAGGACATGGAAGTTTTATGTAGGGGGTGATTTGTTTTTGGCGGAAGCGAAACGACTCAGAGGTAATGAGGACATGGCCATCTTGGGAATTTGTGGATCGCTTACCCTTTTTTGTGTACATGAAGTGCGGGTATTGGATCATGGGGGAGGATCTCCTCCAGGAAGAAAGTTCAGAGTTATGATCATACATAACTTTATATCTGAAAGAGTGACCAGGATGTGAGTTCAGAGGCACCAGCGGGTACATGACTCGATATTGTGAAAGTGTGAGTTCAGTGGCACCAGCGGGCACATGACTCGATAATCTGGGAAATGTGGGAATGAGTTCAGAGGTACCAGTGGGTACGTAACTCAATAATTTGGGAAATGTGGGAATGAGTTCAGAGGTACCAGCGGGTACATGACTCTTATGACTGGAAAATATGGAAGTGAGTTCAGAGGTACCAGCAGGTACATGACTCGATGTATGGAACCAGAATGTAAGTTTAGTGGTACAGAGAGGTATATAACTCAACACTCTGAGATGTCTCGAGAATTTTGTTTCAGACATAATACTTCTTCAGGAACTTGCCGTTGATAGGCAACATGAGCAAGTCTCCATTTTGTTTTGCGAGGCGGTAGACGCCGTTGGAGAATACAGCTTCGATGATGAACGGGCCTTCCTATTTTGGTTGGAATTTACCGACGGTTTTATACGTCATAACCATCGGTCTCCGAACCGCCAGAACGAGATCGCCTACTTGGACTGTTCTGACCTTGACCTTCTTGTTGAAAGCTCCGGAGATTCTGGCCTGATACAGTTCAATTCGCTGTTGAGCTAACAGGCGTTTCTCATCTAGGGCCTCCAATTCCTGTAGTCGACGATGGTGGTTTTCGTCTGTCGTCAACTAATGTGTGAGGGCAATGCGGAGTGAGGGGATCTGAGTCTTTAATGGGAGAACTGCCTCGCTTCCGTACACCAGGGAAAATAGTGTATTCCCGGTGGCTGTTCGAACTGTGGTGCGATACGCCCATAAGCATTCGCCGATCTTCTCGTTCCAGTCGCGCTTGTTAGAGGACACAAATTTCTTGAGTAGCTTGATTATGGTTTTGTTGAATGCTTCTGCTAACCCGTTGGCTGCTGGGTTGTAGGGTGTCGAAGCAATGTTCTGAATTCGGTGCTTGTCGCAGAACCGATAAAATATGTGGCTTACGAACTGTGGCCCATTGTCGTGAATGATCCTTCGGGGCAGTCCAAAGCGGTAGTTGACATGATGCTTAAGGAAGCTGATTATGTTTGATGTTTTCACCTCTGCCAATGGGATGGCTTCCGTCCATTTGGAGAAGTAATCGGTGATTGCGAGTATGAATCGGTGTCCTCTGGACGAAGGTGGGGTAATTGGTCCGACGATGTCCATGCCCCATGTTTCGAATGGCCAGGAGGCCACAGTCGGATGTAGGAATTCAGATAGCTGGTGGATGAAGTCAGCGTGGATTTTACAGGCTTTGTACTTTCGTGCATAATCTATTGCATCTGCAACCATCGTGGGCCAGTAATAGCCCATTCGGCGAAGGCGGTCCTGCAGTTTCGGGCCAGGTTGATGGGCTCCGCAGACACTATCATGGGCTTCACGTACGGCTTCCTTGGCTTCTGTATTTGATAGACACCGAAGCAGTAAACCATCATAGGATCGGCGATACAGCATTTTCGTCTCCGTATCATAGAAAAATCTGAGAGAACGTCTCCGGATAGAAGTAGCTTCCTTCGAATTCTCTGGCAGGATGTCGTATACTACGAAGTCGATGAACGGCTGTCTCCAGTCTGGTGTTTTGTCGACTTAAAGGGCAGAGTAGCTTTCAATGCATCGAATGTTATCCTTAGGACAGACCAGTTCACGGCCTATTATGTCGACCTGATGACGAACGTAATTTGGCACAGCTAGGGAAGCGGCCAAACCAGCTAGGGCATCAGCCTCAATGTTCTGGAGTCAGAGAACATGTTCTATGAAGAATCCTCCCAGAGATGAGATGATGTCGATTGCTATTCGATGATACGGGATCATGTCTTCGTGGCGGACCTCGTACGACCCCCGAATCTGATTGACGATTAACTGTGAGTCGCCGTATGCTTCAAGATACTCTACCCCCAGCTCCTTTGCAAGTCGGAGGCCAATGACCAAGGCATTGTACTCGACCATATTATTTGAGCAGGGCTCTGTGAGTGAGTAGGCCCGATTGATCACCAAGCCGGAGGGAGAAATCAGCACCACTCCAACTCCAGCGATGATGTTGCCTTTGGGTACAGTTCTCGAAGCGCCGTCGAAGAACATTCGCCAGATGGCATCATGGGAGACTGCATTTGAACTGGTGACCTCGTCCGGTATCTTTTTATATACCCTAGTCGTCTCCGAACCTGGATGGGCTGCTAGAAAGTCTGCCAGAGCCTGGCCTTTAACAGCCTTTTGCGGGACAAAGATCATGTGGTATGGTGATAATAATATCGCCCAGGTAGCAAGGCGAGAGCTAGTGCCCCAGGTTTGGTCATGAGGACCCTGAGGGGGTTGATCCGCAATATCACATGGATGGTTTGTCCCGTAACGTAGTGTCGCGTCTTCTGGATTACGAATACGAGAGCAAGGCATTCCTTCTCTACGACCGTGTATCGATATTCTGGCCCAATCATCTTGCGACTGAGGTAGTATATAGCTTGTTTGTGGCCCGCATCATTGTTCTGTGCCAATAGGGCACCAATAGAATGTTCCATAGCTCGCATATAGAGCAGGAATGGCTTCCCAGCAATAGGAGCTACCAGGACTGGAGGATTCGACAAATATTCTTTGATGCTATCGAAAGCGCGCTGGCATTCCTCATCCCATACGAAAGAGACTCCCTTCTTCATGAGATGGGTGAATGGTTGACATCGTCCGGAGAGATTAGATATGAATCTCCTGATGTAAGCTAGTCTGCTTTAGAGGCCTCGGAGTTCGCAGAGATATCTCGGGGGACCCATCTCCATGATTGCCTTTGTTTTCTCGGGGTCGATGTGAATGCCCTGAGAAGTGATGACGAAACCCAGAAATTTCCTGCTGGAGACACCCAACTATGATTTCGTAGGGTTCATCTTTAAGTTGTGTGCTCGTATTAGGTCGAACACTGTCCTGAGATCTTGTAGATGATCTTCCTTCGAATGGCTTTTGACGGCGATGTCGTCGACGTAGCATTCCACTGTCTTGCGCAAGTGGTCTCTAAAGATAACGCTCATAGCTCTCTGGTAAGTAGCGCCAGCATTCCTTAAATCGAAAGGCATAATGGTGTAGCAATATGTACCAATTGGTGTTCGAAATGATGTGTGCTTCTCGTCGTCAGGGAACATCTTGATCTGGTTGTATCCTGAGAAGCCATCCATGAAGGACATACGTTCGAAGCCGCAGGTGTTGTCGATCATAATATCTGTGATAGGGAGAGGGAATTCATCTTTAGGGCATGCCTCATTCAGATTCCGGAAGTCAATGCATATTCGGATCTTCCCTTTTTTTCTTGAGAACTGGTACTATGTTGGCTACCCAATCTGGATGCTGCTTTTCACGAATGAAGCCACTGGCTATCAATTTGTTGACCTCGGCTTCAATAGCATTCATGACATCGGGGCAAAACGTCTTTGCTGTTGCTTGACTGGTTTTGCATCCGGACGAATATTGAGTTTATGGAGTACGATCTCGGGGTCCAATCCTGGCATATCTTCGTAGCTCCAGGCGAACACATCGATATACTCTTTGATGAGTTAGAGCAGCGACTCTCGCTCTTCATCTGTCAGACTCTGGCTAATGAAGATTGGTTTCGGGGAGGCTTCATCACCAAGATTAACTTGTATGACCTCATCCTCAGTGGAAGGTTCTCTTTGCTCGAAACGCTTTTTCCATTGTTCATCTAGTTGTTGGGCCCACTGCTCTAGCTCGAGGATTTTTAGAATATCTTCATCTTCTTCATAAGCGTCGACGAATGCCATGTTGACTGGCAAGACTTGTCTGAATACGTCTCCGATGCTGGTATCCGAATCAGAAGTTGGTGACCCGATCGAATGTGAATGCCAGTCACATTTTTCATCTAAACTTTCAGGGGTCGTCGTAGGTGTTACATACCCTAATCCACATCGAGTCTTGCTATAGTAGTCCCGTGGTTTGCCAGCCGGGACCGAGGGCTTCAAAGGTAATCGTCGTCCAGTACCGTAGTTCAAACCCGGTGTCATTTCCAGATCATACCCCTGTTTCTGCATGAGATAATTAGATTGGGGGCTATAAAGATACAGAGGTAGTCTCCCGGCATCCGATCCAAGGTCGACTTCTTCTATGGTGAAGGGATGCGGATCGTCCTTCCGGCCAAAGATGATTGGATGGTCCCCTCCCTCGATTATTCGGTAAGCGTCTTCTGCTGGAGTAAGCTAGATTGTGGTGTAGACATTTGTCACCTGTGTGTGTAGGTGAGTGCCTATACCGTGTTCCATAGCGTACATTGTACAAAGCTTATTAAGCTCGAGGTAGTTCAAAGATAGCCCTTTATTGATGAAGTAAGGTATCTTTTCTAGGGGGATTACATCATCTGCGGAGGGAATATCAGTGTGGGCAGCCGCATACTTTGCTAGCTCCTGTTCCTCTTCGGCTACCTCCTGTGTGAATGAAGACTGAGAGGACTACCTGGGGAGCTTGATTGTCAGCGGTTCAGTTGATGGAGCTGAGCGTGGAGTTGTTGGCAGACTAACGACCCCCAGTTTGGTACTCGACATGGGGCGAGGAGTGGCTGGTTCGCTAGAAGTGTCAGACCTCGCATCGGGGTGACGACCCTTCTTGGGAAGGCGTATCGTCAGTGGTTTGTCGGAGGGATTATGCTTCTCTGTTTGGGGCTGACCGAATCTCGGCAGTCTGATTGTTAGTAGCCCCGTTGTAGATCTTGGCACTTGGCCAGACCTTGGGAGCCGGATTATCATCTGCTCTTCTTGTGCCGAAAGGCTGATTGCGTCCTTACGCAGAGTGGCGGTAAGGGGTGCAGACCTGCCTGGTTTGCGAGCTTGGAGGTGGATCGTCAGCGGCTCTTCTGATCCTGTGGCTGTCTCGGTACTAGCTTGTACATCTCCTTCGCCAAGATGCTTCTTCGATTTTTCGTATAGGCAGGAGTCTGAGTAGTAAGATTCGACCCCTTTGAAGGAATCGATATCAGCAAATTCTGTCCTCACAAAGCCGTGTTTGTCGACATATTTGAAGCACTGGTGTAGCGTGGAAGGCACGATCATATAATCGTGTATCTACGGGCGCCCCAAGAGGATGTTGTAAGAAGTGTCTGTATCGATGACGTAGCAGGTGACTTCGGATTGGAGGTCGCCGATTTGACACTTCAGACGAATCTTCCCAATAGGGTAGCTCCTGTCCGAATTGAAACCGCTGATGGCGGAGCTTGTAGGCGTCAGGCGATGCATTGGGATACGGAGATGATGTAGTAGACCCTTCGGGATAATGCTTATGGAAGAGCCAGGATCAATGTGCATTCGATCCACCTTTACGTTGCCGATGTATCCAGTGTATTATAGTGGGCGATCGTGCAGATTAGTTTTGATGAGCATGTCCTGCGGAGTGAAGACGATGTTGGGCATTGCTCCCATTCAGGCGCTGTCTTGGAGATCTGCAGGCGGGTTTTCTTCCGTGAGGTTAACTTGAGCCAGCTATGCATCGGCGTTCTTGAGTGCATCGCTCAAAGCTGCACGAACATCCTTGGAGAGTCTCAGGGGCTCTTATAATGACAACTTGGCCGGTGTGTTGGCCAATTGTGCCAAGATGTCGAAGTTGTAGGGCCTCTCCAGCCCTTGGGCTGCCTCTTTTCGGAGGGATTTGTCGAAGCGAGTCTCCCTCGGCCTAGGCTTGTCGGTCGTCGGAGGCTGAGCCGGTCCCGGAGCATCAGTTGTAGTGGGTTGATGATCTTCAGCTGGATTGTCAACCTCCGGTTGGGATTGCGCCCCAGACCGCGTGACGACGGCTGTAGCTTCTTCGATGTCCGTCGAGATCGTACGACCGGATCTGATTTTTCTATTCTTTTTCTTGCAGATAGAAGACGATATGGGCCGAGTCACTTCCGATACCAAGTCTGGATGGATCCACATGACCTCCCCTCGTGATGTGGTTAGGGGCACCAAACCAGCAGCCTGATCTCGGAGAGGTGGAAGATTAGTAATCTCCATTGTCGCCAGAGGGATGGGGACCACCCCGTCTTGAGTTTCCGTCGGAGGAAAGCTGTCGAATTGTACGGACACCATATTGGCTGCCACCGTTACCTCTTCGAAATCGATGGCCAAAGTGTTCGAATCGATGAGGTTTTGGATGTATCGTTTCAGCTGGTAGCAGTCGTGTGTAGTATGATGGATGTAGTGATAATAATGGCAGTACTTTGGGTTCTCCATCTCTGTCGGCCGCGGTTCCCGTCTTGGTGGAGGAAGCTAAATTCTGTCCTCTTGTATGAGCATGTCCAAGATGGGCGTGACGTGACCGTCTTCGAAGGAGTAAGTGATTTGCGGCCATTGTTTGTCTGCTGGCTTTGGCTCAGGTTTCTGTACTGTATCGGCCACCATAGCCTGCTTTCCCCTGCTGTCCCGATTGTTGGAGGGGCTACCCCTATTATCGTTGTTGGGACGCTTGCCCTTGTTCTCTCCGTCTGAGATGTGCAATCCCAGTTGGCAAGCTTTCTTCAATCGTTATTCGGCGCTTGTGGCGCTGATGATGAACGTCTTCCAGTCCTTGAATTGACTCTCGCCCATCCAGAGACTGATCGTTGGGAGGAGACTCTTTTGGCAGATTTCAATCAAGGAGGAATCTGGATTTCTATAGGGCAATTTCATGGCGGTTTGGCGGAACCGCTCGATGTAGTTCCTTGTCAGCACTTTCTCCCCTTGGACGACGTCCATGAGGATGGACATGGTGATGTCCTGTCCTACTTCGTAGAATCTCTCCAAGAACATACGCTTGAAGTCGGCGAAGGAGTGGATACAGTTGTCCGGCAGGTTGAGATACCAGTCGAAGGCGACTCCTTCCAATGCCCCGACGAATAATCGTATGAGAATGGCATCGTCATGGGGCAGATAGTCGGTGATGACCTCGAAGTAAGTGATGTACCGACTTGCCGAGGTCTTGCCATCATAAGGATTGATATTGAACGGCTTATATCTTGGTAGGAATGGAACATCCCTCCATGCAGCAGGGTACGGTTGTCGTATTCTGAGGTCTTGAGAGTTTTCTCGAGCGTGGAACATGGCTCGGAGCTCCTGGACCTCTCTTCTCGCCTCGCGTGCTTCGTCCACGGCGGTGGGGGCCGTTGTTTCCGAAGGATTGTTGCCCGGGTTTGGTGCTGCCGAATTTGAGTCCGCATTGATCGCGGGACCCTCGCTTGTTTGGCCAGGCGTCCCTCCTTACAGAGTTGGAAGGGCCGCTTTAGTCTCGTCTACAGACTTAACCAAAGCAAGTAATATAGCATCGAGACTGTCGATACGCTGGCGATCACTGGAACCACCTTGGTTGATGTCCGTCATGAATACCGTCTTCACATTAGGAGAGATAGACGGAGCGGTGGAGGAAGTGTCCTCCGAATCGTATCCCTGTAGTGAGAAGTCATCGGGGTATGTGGGTATGTTCCTTTCTGATTCAGACTCGGAAGGAACAGTACCCCCAGTCTCTGAGTTCGCCTCGTCTTGGGAGTTGTGGATACTGTTGGGGACGTCGAGGTTTGTTGTATCCGCTGGGAGAGTTGTCTCCCCTGATTTGTCTTCTTGGAACATTGGGTTGCTGTGGAGGCTCGGAGGGGTGCTACCTCCAGCCCCAGCAACCCCCTGCGTTATGGACGATGAATCCCCCACTGTAGCAGATTTCATCTTAGAGCGAGCACCTTAGAAAACTCCAGTGGTGGGCACCAGCTTAGACGACAGTCTTTTAGTCGCAGTGGTTGAGATCTTCGGGCCAGAAACATTCGTCTTCTTCCCCCTTCCATCAACGGGGACTTTCCGAGCAGAGTTGCAGGAGACGACGGGTAGTGCCTCGTCTTCTGAAGATGGCTGTTG
>JANAVB010003800.1:3932427-3979927 GCA_029216955.1 Iris pallida | reverse complement strand
AGATTTAAGTCATGTACAACCTAAGGCAGTTTATATAACCAGATTGTGCTCTACATCACGTAGTTAGTTCAATTCTATTATTATATCATGTATATCTATTTCTATATATCATGTTCTCTTTTATAGTCTCATTTCTTTACAGCAGTTCATGTATATTATTCTATAGCTTATTTTATATTTCCTTTCATGTAATGATTTGTGTGAGAGATATGTATTCATTCCTGTCCTGACTGGACCTGTTGAAAATATTACAGATGATGAGGATTGCTGCGATACTTACTATAGAGCAGGCCTAGTTGACACAGGTGATCTAGACCCTCAGTAGGATCCAGTAGTCGATGATGACTTGCCATTAGCTTAGTCTAGACTTTCTTATTATCTAGTTCTTAAAACATTTGTGATTGTATTGAGATATTATTTATGGAGTTTTGTATCGAGGCTTATTATTTATATTTGTGACTCTCTCTCTGTTGAGATTATCTTATCATCGTTTCCATCTTAGTTTGTGATTGAGATTACATATAATGTTGTTCTCCATTCGGAGCATATTCTAGTTTGTGTTAGATACTGTGACCTAGGACAGCATTCTACCGCTGACACTGTGATATAGGCTGGATGTACCCACTTCTCGTGCCCTTACACTGGATTCAGGTCGTGACACAAGTCATCAACCACGTCTAACTATTCTTGAAAACCATATCTCCAAATTTTTCATTCCAATCTCTCAAACACCGGGCAAGAGCTAAGTAAGGGTTAATCTCTCGGAGTTAGGTACGATAACGGAATACCGGTAGAGACAGGGTTCACCACTAGGAGCATTCAAAACAAGTCCGTACATAGATCCGAATGAACATTTAGGGCAGTGCTTCATGCGCGATTTTCTCGGAGGCCGATAACCTTTATTTTATTTACAGATGTTAAAGACAGAAAATCAAATTTTTCAAACATTCCATCCTAGTAATATCATATATTATAGGTTAATTCTGATTCGAGTCGTATTTTCTACATTATGATCACTCACCAACCAACTTTACTATTTGGTCAAGAGATAAATCAAGAATCTAATGTATTAATATTGGTTGATCCCATTGTTATTCCCGAAATAGATGTAGATGGAAGAACGATAAAAAATTAGTGACTTTTGTAAATAAATTTGTTACCTATTCTGATATAGCAACCATCAGAAACAGAGACCACTTGCAGATAAATTTGCTCTCGGTCTCATTTCATAGGATTTTGAAGACTTCTCGCAAACAAGTTTGCCCTCCTAATTTTCTTAAGCCACTCAAAGAAGAAGAAGGAAGGAAAAAGAAACAACTCTTCTAGGGTGATGAGAATCACCATTGCTCAAATCAAGATTCACCCTACCGCGGTTTGCTTCCAGGAAGCAGCAAGTTCTGAGAAAACTTCTTGAACGCTCACCGTCACTCTTGTCTGGACATGCTGAACCCTTCTATACTCTGAAGGCAGCGGCCACACAACTCTCTTCGTCTCTCAATTTTGGAGTGACTTCTCAAAGGAGGCACAAAAAAAGTATTTATAGAGTTGGATGGAAGCCCTAAACCTTATCCTGGCCGCTAATAGGTTATTAAAAGTTAGGAGCGAATAATAGAAAGATATAACTGAATTAAATTCAAATTCCATAAAAAATTGATCTGAAAAATTGACTCAATCTTTCCATAACCCCTCAAATCTTCCAATAAGCCTAATTAACCGCGAACATCACCCATGCACCCAACAGCCTGTCAGCCTATGTGCCTGCATACACAACCGTACAACAGCACAGGAAAGTAACCCTGCAGCCCTGCAGCATCACATGCACGCATATACTTATACACATAAACATACATAGCCATGCACAGCCTGCGCAAGCCCTACGTATGGTCCTACGCATACACCTGCCCATGTACCTCACCTATGCGCCTCGTCCATGCGCCTAACGCATGCGACTCGCATAAGACGAGCACACGAGCGCAACAACAATGCACAAAGTGCCATACGCCGATGCTGACTTGCTGAGTGCAAAATGCACCAACAAAGCCCCACTTTTTGTCCTTGAGCCCGAGTCCAAGCTCGAGCCTGAGTCCGAGATCGAGTCCGAGTTATTGGCCCATTGGTCATGGTTGAACCTAATTTTAATAATTTATCAAACTTTATCTCGAAATAAGGGCTACTTGGACTATTTGAACAACTGGACAACTGCTAAAGAACTGCTACCTATTTGTTCATGACCGAAGGCGATTTTGTCGTATGAGTTTGTATGCAATATAATTTTCATATTTATTGAGTCTAGGAATACTTTCTACACCGAGTCGTATGGGCAAATAGATTACCCCAAAAATGTTTTCAAAATTATCCTATGTTTTGAAAAACAACCCATTTTACAAAAACTCATAACTGCTTAAACTTTTCAAAAAGCCAAAACCAAAAATCTGCTTTTTTAAAATGACCAAAATTCAAACTAACCCTAGAAGAATTCGGCCAGAATTCGGCCCAAATTTGCCTAGTGTACGTTGGATTTTGAACTTGGTCTTCCTGTAGTTACGGATGCAACGGCTATTTGTCGAGATTCTCTTATAGAGTTCTGCCCGAATTTTGTCAGAGTTCTGACTTTGGAAACCTATAAATATAGAAGGATTTCAATCATTTTAACTCAATCATTCACTTTTTTATCTCTTCTCTCTAAGCTTAAACATCTTCCAAAGTGCTCTAAAGCTTCCATTTTCAAATCCCATGCCAGTTACACCTCTAGTCAATTTGCTAGTAAGGTACGGTCTAAAAGCCTCAGAGTGATTGTAATCAGAGGCTTGATTGAAGAAAGATGCTTCACAATTGAAGTTGGTCGAGTACTTCGTATCAAAGCTCGCGTTGTTGAAGTTGCAAGTACTTCGTATGAAATATTTTCCAATAGTGGATTCAACTGGAAGCTAGAGTTCTTCCGACTGGAATAGTCCTCATAAGAGGGAAACCGGTATACATTGCCATCTTTGCGTTTGCTTTCTGATCTCTGTCTTTACATTTTGTTTGTGATATATACATTCTCTGTGATCATGTTGCTAACTTTTTTAATTAGCTAAATTCTGCTGCCTACTATATTCACCCCCTCTAGAGTATTGCACTTTACGATTCGTTCCTACAATTGGTATCAGAGCAGATTATACAGGTAAAATGAGGTAACATTGTTATTATATTTTTTATTATTTTAGCTATTACATAGATCACAGTATTACACATGGCAACTATGAAATTCACAAGTGAAGGCTAAGCCACAAACAGACCTCCAATATTTGACGGTACAAATTATACTTACTGGAAAACATGGATGAGTTTCTTCTTAAAATCTCTAGACTTTGATTATGGTCTATTGTTATTGACGGCTATAAAAAGCCTGCTCGTATTCTTATTGAAGAGTAATTGGTTGAGAAACCCCATCACAAGTATACTGAAGCTGCAAAAAGGCCAGTTTTGACGCACGTGCTATTAATGCTTCATTTTGTGCTTTAGATAGGACTGAATTTAACAGGGTGTCTACTTGCACAACATCAAGTAAAGTGTAAAAACGTTTTGAAGTAACCCACGAAGGCATGACACAAGTCAAGGAGTCAAAGATCAGCAGACTTACTCAAGAGTATGAGACGTTCAAAATGAAGCCAAACGAATCTGTCACTCAGATGTTTACGAGATTCTTGGATATTGTAAATCCTCTGTCATCATTAGACAAAGAGTACAGTAACCATGAGAAGATTCACAAACCTCTACGAGTTCTCACGAAGAACTGGATTCTGAAGGCTACAACAATCATTGAAGGGAACGACCTCTCAACTATGTCTCTTGAAACACTCATGGGTGTTTCAAGAGACATAGTTGAGAGGTCGTCCCTTCAATGATTGTTTCAAGAGACATAGTTGAGTGGTCGTTCCCTTCTCTTGAAACACTGAAGAACTGTCTAAGATAATTCCGACGACAGTGACTCTGACTCTAAAGATCAAGCTCTTCTCGTAAGAAAGTTTAAGAAGTTCATGAGATTCAATAGAAGAACAATGGATCATGAAAACAGCAATAACAATGAAGAAGATCCTATTTGTTATGGATGTAAGAAGAAAGGACACAAGAAGAAGGACTGTCCAACAATATTATCATCAACCAGAAAAAATAACAAATACGACAAAGGCACCTGAAGAAATCAACATCCAAAAAGTATGCCAATACAAGCATATGGCATGAAAGTGAAGCCAACGACTCAGAAGATAAAAATTAGATGATGCTGCAAATTTGTGTTGGATGGCATTCGATCAGGTAACTACTAACCCTCTTTTTGATACATATGATGATTTTACCTTTGAGCAATTAGGTGAAACCTTTAGTGACCTCTTAGGTGATTACAGAAAACTAGCTACAACAAAATAGGTTTATAACGACACTCTTTTTACGGCACTTTGTAAATAAGTGCCGTTAATTTGATGTACTGAGGACACTTTATTAAAAGGTGTCGTTGTAATTAAGTATTTATCATAGTCTACGACACCTTTTAAAAAATATCATAAATATAAATTAGACAACATATTTTAGGACACTTAATAATGTCGTAAATAATTATATATTAACTACAACACTTTTAAAAATGTTGTATATAATTATTTATAAAATACAACATTTTTAAAGTGTTGTCTAAACTTTTATTTCCTACAAAAAAATTTAACTTTGGCGCTGTAGCCAAAATATTGGCGGTATAGCCAAAATATTGGCGCTAGAGCCTACTAATATTGGCTATCTAAAATTTTCTTTCCAGAATTCCTTTCAGAGCTCTTTTCAGTATTCCTTAGGTCAGAAGAACTCTTCGATAGCTCTCCATCGAAGAGGTCGGAGTGCCTCTCCATAGAAGCCCCTCTTCATCAAAGGGCTCGGAACTCCTCTGCGAACTCCTCTCCATCGAAGAGGTCAGAACTCCTCTTTGATAGAACTCCTCTCCATTAAAGGGCTCGGAACTCCTCTCCATCGAAGAGGTCAGAATGTCTCTCCTTCCCTTCTCTTTTTTCCTTTGTTGTCTTCGATTCCTATGCTGTAACTGTTGCTTTTTCCTTTGTTGACTTCGATCCAGAACTCCTCTCCCGTCACCACCGTCGGCACCGCCATCTAGGTCACGCCGTCACCACCGTTGACGCCGTCGTCTAGGTATGATCCTTCATTTATGAGTTTTATTTTTTTGATTTATGATAAAAATAGTATGAATCATTATCAAAATAGAATGGATCATTATCTAGATTTTTCTTTTATCTCGATACTGGATTATTAGGGGTTTAGTGGAAGAAATTAGGGTTTTTGTAATATTAAGGGTTTAATAATTAGGGTTTTTGTAATTTGTAATAATTTGTCTCTATTCCCACATTTGTAATATTTTTCTCTTAATCAAGCTTTAGTGGAAGAAATCAACATCTAGGGTTTCCCTTTTTGGAACAGTTCATATTCATGTTTTGGTGCTTTTTATGCAATTTGAACTTGATTACGTTTTTTTCCAATGTCTAGAAGTCTGATTAGTGTTTATACACAATGATTTATTCTAAAATAGATGAAGATGAAGGATTGGACCTAAAACCGTATATATTAAATGAGGGAAGGGAACTAAAATTAAAAAGACTATTCAGTTACATAGGTGGAATTCCAAAGAAGTTTTTTCCCATTTGTTTCAATTTTATGGAGGAAAGAGGCATGTTAGTTTTCTCTAAAGAGAAAAAATGTGAAGAAGAAGAAGTCCATGCAAATAGCTATTTTTTAAAATGCAAGGTAAAGAAGGTAAATAATTATATTAGACAATTTTATGTCCATGATAGGTCATTTTTAAATAATTTTAAAGTGGACTGCAGCTTATGTGATGTGATTATAGTAGTGCAATTTGAGATTGATATTCATATGTGATCCAAGGAAGAAATACATGAGATAGTAAAGAACTGTGCAGACGTAAGAATACTGGACACTCCATATGATACCATCAATTATTTCTATTTTAGTACTTACCATCAATTATTCCTATTTTGATCTTGATACACTAAATTTTTTTTTATCCAAACAACTTGAGACCATATTTATATGCTAACTTTCATTTTTGACGTCCATGATAGGTCATTTTGTTTCGGGATTGTAGTTGTGGTGAGTAGCCAACAAAGTTACTAAATTTGTTTGTTAAGGATGGATAAAACCTGAATTAGTTATCCAAGGTCCTTCTATTTTTTTTGATATTTATTTACTTTTAAGCTTTCAGATATATGAATAATAACATAAATTATAGATTTCTTTTTCTATTTGTAGGACCAGTGAAGAGTACCTAGAAGGAGTGAAAAATTTTATAGCAAATGCTAAGAAGTATGCTAGGAATCCTGATAGGATTATATGTCCTTGTAAAGGTTGCAAAGTTGAAAAGTCACACGAAAATGATTTAGTATATGAACACTTGGTTCGATTTGGTTTTGATCCTTCATATCAGCTTTGGGTTCTCCAAGGGGAACATTCAAGTTGTATTGAACAAAATAAGGATTTTCAGTTGTCGGATGCTCATAGAATATACCATGATGCATACATTCCTTTTGGTGGAGATGCAGAGGCTACTGATGGAGTAAATATGAGTGCATATGAGGTTTTTAGAAAAAAGTGGAAGAGGCTGAAGCTCCATTGTATCCAAGTTGTACTAAGTATACAAAGTTATCAGCAATCACTACTCTTTACAAGCATAAGGCTACTAACGGGCTGTCAGATAAAGCACTTAATGAACTTCTTGAGATTTTGCAGGATATGTTACCAGAGGAAAACAATATTCCAGATTCTTTATACATGGTAAAGAAGTTTCTAAAAGAGTTTAATTTAGGATATGAGAAGATACATGCTTGTGTCAATAATTGTTGCTTGTTTAGAAAAGAGAAAGAGCATTTGGAGATATGTCCCACACGTGGTTCTTCACGATGGAAAGTAAACACACGCACAAGCAAGATCAGAAAGGGAGTGCCTGCTAAGGTTTTGCGATATTTTCCAATAATACCAAGATTGAAAAGGATGTTTATGTCAAAAGATAAGGCAGAACAATTAACTTGGCACTCCACCCACCACAGTCAAGATGGAACGATGTGCCATCCAGAAGACTCGGTCGTATGGGATTCTATTGATAGAAAATGGCCCGATTTTGCTTCAGATCCAAGAAATATCAGGCTTGGACTATCATCAGATGGTTTTAATCCTTACAAAAATCTCAGTACCTAATACAGTATGTGGCCAGTCATGTTGTGTATATACAACCTGTCCCCCAATGTGTGCATGTCGCAAAAAAATTTGATGTTGACTTTACTTATACCTGGCAAAGATGAACCTGGAAAGGACATTGATGTATACCTTGAACCACTTATTGATGACTTGAAGGAGCTTTGGTCCAATGGCATGGAGGCATATGACGCATTTACCAAGTCTGCATTTAATCTGAAAGCTATTTTGATGTGGACAATCAACGATTTTCCAGCTTATGGTAATTTGCCGGTTGTACAACAAAAGGAAAACTTGCATGTCCTATATGTGGTCCTAATACATGTTCACGATATTTAAAGAAGTCACATAAAACTGTGTATATGTCTCACATGCTTCTTCCACCTAATCACTTGTGGCGTGATAAGGCCAGGTGGTTTGACGGAAGTAAGGAAAAAGGATTCCCACCAAGACCATTGACTAACAATGAAATATTATGTGCCGTAAATGAAGTTCAAAATGTCTGGGGAAAGAGCAAGAAAAAGAAAAGAAAGAAGAACGATCCTCCAAAAATGTGAAAAAAGAAGTCAATTTTTTTCAATTGCCATATCGAGAGATAAATTATTTTTTACTACAATAGCCATTTTTTAATTAGTTATATTATAAGAGATTAATATTTATTACGAACTTAGTACAATTTTTTGATTGTATCACAGGATATGTTGTTGCGTCACAACTTGGATGTGATGCATATTGAGAAGAATGTTTGTCAAAGCATCTTAGGAACACTATTGAATATCAAAGGACATATGAAGATGGATTACAGTCTCGTAGAGATTTAGCAGACATGAACATTAGGTCTGACTTACATGTAGAACCAAGAGGGCAAAGATTTTTCCTTCCTCCAGCACCTTATACACTATCAAAAGATGAAAAACAAATCTTTTGTAAGCGATTGTCTAATTTGAAGTTACATGATGGTTATAGTTCAAATATTAGCAATTGTGTCAAGTTGGAAGAATGCAAGATTATTGGTAACAAGTCCGATGATGATCATGTTTTAATGCAATAATTATTGTCGGTTGCTTTAAAAGGACTTCTTTCAGAGGGACCAAGGAAGGCAATCTTTCGTTTGTGTTCGTTTTTTTAATGAACTTTGTCAAAGAGTGATTGACAAAAATAAATTGGAAGTATTAGAGGATGAAATTGTGGAGACAATATGCATGTTGGAAAGGTACTTTCCTCCAGCTTTTTTTGATATCATGGTTCACCTGACAATACATTTAGGACGAGAGGCTAGATTATGCGGGCCGGTGCATTATCGATTGATGTACCCTTTTGAGAGGTATGCAATAGAACTTTGTTATAATTTTAGAATTTATAGTTTATACAATAAATTCCTAAATCAGGTCATTGACCATTATATTTTTCTCTCCTTGTTTGAATCTCCAACAGATTTATGAAGTTTCTTAAGGGATTTGTTAGAAATCGTGCTCGACCTGAAGGATGCATAGCAGAATGCTATCTTGTGGATGAATATGCGAGATTCTGTAGTGAATACATGCCACAAGCAGCAACTTTGGGTATAAAATTAAATCGAAATGAAGACTTTGAGGATGACGCAATTATAGAGGGGCGCCCAATTTTAAAAGGAGAAGTAATTACCTTGTCAAGTAAAATATTGAAGGCTGCTCATCTTTATGTTCTTCTAAATAGTGCAGAAGTTGAACCATATATTCCGTGAGTATATGCCAAAACATTTCAATAGTAGAAGTTGCATTGAGGAGTATATATATATTCAGACCTAATGTTCTTTATGAAATATATATATATATATATATATATATATATATATATATATATAGAAATATATATATATATATATATATATAGAAATTATATATATATAGAAAAATATAGAAATATATATATATATTCTATATATATATATTTCTATATTTTTCTATATATATATATTTCTATATATATATATATATATATATATATATTATATATATATATATATATATATATATATATATATTAGTAACTATATAAACTTTGATGTCTGTATTAGATTACACATGGAGGAGTTAAAGCGTGCTGATCGGCATATGTTACGGGATAATACTTGTTGCAGAAGAGACATTTAGAAACATTTACATCATGGATGTCAGAGAAGGTCAGACACACACACACACATGCACACACACACACATATATATAGAAGGGGCAAATTTTAATGCTAGTTATGCTTTTACAGGTTAATCTTGAAAGTCCAACGAGCACAATATCGGATACACTTAGATGGCTCATGCAAGGGCCTAGACATGTCGCAATATCGTACTTGGGTTATGTGATCAATGGAAAACGCTTTCATACAACAGAAATTGAGAGATCCACTCAAATTATGGTGTTTATATAGAGGCTGAAACTATATGTAGATCCAGTGCCAGTGACACAACGCAAGTTGTTGCAAATGTTTCTTACTATGGAGTAATAAGGGACATTTTGTTGTTGGACTTCAACACATTTTAAATTCCTACTTTCGATATGATTGGGCCAACATTGTTGGTGGTATAAAAAAAGAGGATGGATTCACCTTAGTTAATCTTCATGAAGGATTAAGTAAAATAGGAAGAGATCCATTCATTCTTGCATCACAAGCAAAGCAAGTATTTTACTCTAGAGAAAACGAAAGATCAAATTGCCATGTAGTATTAAAGGCACCACCAAGAGGCTTTCATGACTTGGCTACCTTTGATGAAAGTATTTATACGTCATATGCTCCACAAGATGTTTCTGCGCTTGTGATAGACCATAGGGATGGTGATGAATAGTATAAGAGGAGGGATTGTGAAGGTCTTCTTGTGTCACTATAGTAGATGGGGGTGTAATAGAGATACTCTTTTTGAGTAATCTGTTTTTTTCTATTTTGGACAAATGTGTCATCTAACTTTTATGTTTATTTGTTAAAATTTGGATGGGAGTCAATGTTTTGTCTTTGCCATATGTCTATTGATTTCCATACTTGTGCAATGAGTTGTTAAAATTGTATGTTTATCTGTTAAAATTGATTGTGAATTGCTCTCCGTGAGATTTGGAGTACCCAGTATTTAGAATTGTATGTTTATCTTTGCCGAATAATAAACAATGCTCAAAACTGCAATTCAGATGTTCTTGGTTGGAATTTATAAATCTGAGACTGAATAATAAATAATGCCTAAAACTGAATCTGAGACCGAATATATGATCATTATTACTTGTGTTGGAATTCATCTGGGTTTTTGGCAGTTTCCTTTAAGATGTCAGGTGTTCTTTTTCCCTCTTGTATGCATCATTTTGTCATTGACTAAAAATTCATCTTCATTTACTTGGTTGTGTAGCATTCAAACTGCAAGTCATTTCATAACTCCGAAAAATGTCGAAAGGCTCAGACAAGCAAAAGACGGCAATGGAGTACAGGTTTGAATGTTCGTCTTTCCTTAGCATAAAGAGTGATTAACAAATCCCTTGTGGGATATCAGCCAATCTGAATATCATCCCCTGTGGGAGTGCAGGTTATATTACTTAATCTAAGCACAATATTGGCATAACAAGCATGTATAGATATAAAGTAATAAACCATCTCAGTTAGAAATAGTTCATTTTTTTCTTCAGTTTGTATAATCAAAATTTAAAGAAAAAAATTAAAGAACAAAATCTGAAATAAAATTCATTATAAAGATTAGAATTTCCTTAATATCTGCTACTATCAGTCTATTATTTTTCATTGTTGTTCATTGTTTTTCATGTTGTTTTTCATGTTGTTTCTCCTAAATGATGAAATCAAATTCATTATCATGTTAGAAATAGTTCATTGTTAGGATTTCCTTAATCTGAAATCAAATTCATTATCAAGTTAGAAATAGTTCATTGTTTTTCATGTTGTTTCTCCTAAATGATGATTTTGACAAACTATGAAAAATGAGAGTTCCTAAATATATCCTCGTTGTTTCTCCTAAATAGTTCATTGTTTTTCATTATCAAGTCTGTTACATTATATCTTGACTGTTTGGCCTAATAAGATATTGGTTAGTAAAAAAGTAATGCTTTAAGGTTGCATGTCGCTTTCTAACTTGCAGTAACTCAGTGTACCTTATATGTATCATTAATGCTTTCGAGGGAAAATGATTTATGAGTTGTTAATGATACAATCCGTAGTTGTTGCGGTTCTAGTTTTGTTATGAAGCACATTTTTGTGGTGACGTGCAGCTGTCTGTACTCGTCACTATCTTATATTTCAGTAAAATTTTCATAAAAGGAAGACAAAACAGTGCATCCTGTAAGAATTGTCCTTTTTTGACGTGTTGGCTATACATTGTTCAGTAGTATACTCTATGCAACATCTTCCTCCACCACATCATTTCCTAGATCTTGGTAGTTGATTTCCTACCACTTTTTATGTCTTGTATTGAATATGGTACCATTTTGAAAGTTAAATTTGTAACTCAGGGCAGCCCCCTCAATCGCCATGGTAGGGCTCATTCAGTTGTTTATAAACTCATTAAGCTTTCCCTTCTATGATCAAAAGACTAGAAGTTACGAATCTTAACTCTAGAAGGGCATTCATTTGTGAAGAAAGAGCACCTGAATGAAGTAATGGCACTTTATTTTATTCTAGGCACTACTGTAGCCAGAAATCATAATTTCTGGAGAAATTTATAGAAACTCAGTACTGTTGGTGATTACATTAGAAATTTTGTTTTTGATTGCATAATTTCACAAAATTGAAAATTGAGCACTGGTTTGGAGGCCTATTGCTTGGAACAGCTAAGAATCTGTACATCAACACAAAGAATTCATAGATCATCAATGACAAACATAGAGGTGCCACTGCCTCTCTCTCCAATAAACAGGACTTAGGCTTCAAGTTAGAAATTCCCCATACTCTAATAACTTCTATCCCTATATAGACCATAAAAAACACTAATCTCTTGCTGCCAGAAACTATTCCAGGCCTTATTAGTTACTTTTGACATTCTTTGTTTTAATATTTTGGTTATGGAATTACCAATGATGTTAGTCTATTTGTTGTATAGTTGTAATGCTATACTTACAGATAACATGATGACACTTTTAGAACAAACGTTTTAATTAGCAACTCTGAATGGATTAAATATTTATACTAATTTAATTTATTTTTCTCAATTACAGAGATATGGCGAGGAAATTACCACGTATCTTTTATGATAGTCCACCTTTATCTAGGCTACCCCATGATAGTTCTGATGAAAATACTGATTCTGTGCCAGAAGAAAATACTTGTGCTGGTGGTAAAGAAAAGAGAACTAGAGGAAAAACAAAAGTCCCTGTTATTGCAGTTGGTGAGAAGAACCGTATAATGATTGAGTGGAATGAATATGGACAACCCGTAGGAAAAAAATCAGTTAGTTTCAGTACGACTGTTGGGTGTATTGTTCGAGAGAATGTTCTAATAAATATAAATACATGGCACAACGTAGATAAGAGAATCAAAGAAAAATTATGGGGTTTGACGATGGTATATACTATATTTAAGTATTTTATTTTTGTTCCTTGTAAAACATTTAGTCAAATTACTTATCCTTGATTTTACTTGTAAATGTAGCAAAAATATGTTATTGAAGATTGTTACAAGAAGTTCATCCTGCGTTTGATAGGGAAGTCGTAGCGAAATTGGAAATCCTCTCTATCTAGAAGCATAAGAACAGTTGTAGATGCTGGTGTGGATGTATCTCGGCGTATTACCTTCCTCAAACCGGAGAAACCTACAGACCGTGAGTGGGATGAATTTGTAAAGATTCGCACCTCAGATAAATTTAAGGTAAATTTCAATGCTAAGTGCATTTGAATCATATGTATTGTATTGAAGTTGTAATACAACTTATTTTGTGTAGGAAATAAGTAAAACGAAGCAGGCTGCGAGGGCAAAACAGATGATACCTTACACTCTGAGCCGTAAAGGTTATGCAAGATATGAGCATGATTGGGTACTTATTTTTAATTTTGATATCTTTAAAATTCTCTTACATGCAATAAACTTGCTATATTTTAATTTAATTTTTGTTAAAAAATTGAGAATACGGGCAAATCTATATCGAGGGTAGACTTATGGATCGAAGGACATAAGAAAAGGAAGGAAGAGAAGAGGGGAGAACCAATCAACAATGCTGCAGAGAAGCCAATTGTATTTAATTAAAACATATTTGTCTCAAATTTGTTATTATATTGTATTTTTAATATTTTCTTAGTATGCTAATACCCTTTACTTTTTAGTTTGAAATACAAAAATATAAAGAGCTTCAAGAGAGCGAGAATTTGACCTCCATAAATGAGGATTCAGTGAGCAAGTATTTTGGTCCAGAATGCTCAGGTTCTGTAAGAGTGCTTGGATTTGGAGTTACCCCATCTAGGATAGAAGCCCAATTACAAAATAAATTATGGATGCAATCTGTTATGAATGAGTTAAATGAGGTTCGCAAAACTCAATATCTTACACAAAATGTTTTAAGAGAGCTTAGACCAGACATGGTAAGTTGTGATAATTTAATATTCAACTCTATTGTTTTTCTAAAAATTATGCAACTTGAGGTTCATAGAACTCAAGTTATGATATTATTTTACAGTTTCTAGAAGAGCCTAGTAATGAAAGAGTGTTGCCATCTCCCTCAAGCCGACATGTATATTTTGTGGTAATTCTATTGATATTACACAATAAAATATTAAATTTACTTTTAGCTTCTTGTTTCATTATAGTCCCAACAAGGGAGCGTGAATGCTAGTGATGATAGAAATCTTGTGGGCGCTAAGTGCAAACTGTTAAATTGGACCGCCACAGGGCAGGTGGTGGGAAAGGCTGAAATTGCTTCCACCGATTCTACTTCAATGGTACATCATGTTATACTTGGGCCCGATTGCTACAAAGTTTGGGTTAAGGAAATTTTGGTTCCAAATGTTACTTTGTTCCGAGCCTCAAGAGAATTTTTTACCCTTGATGATGCTATAGGAAGTACAATTGCTTGCCCACACAAGTATATTACTATTGAAGAGATTCAGGTAATTATACTACTTGACCGGTTATAGTGTACGATGTCCAAGTTATAACTATATGAGCTTATTTAGTTTGTCCCCTTTTTTCTATAAGATTATGCCTGTTTCCTTTGATTGTGAATAAACCAACTGTGGTATTGTTTCATCCTACTATACTTTACTTTGTTATCTTTTTTTTCATCATCGCATAGCAATGATTATTCATGGATTCTTAAAGCTTTATGTGTGGATTTAGCTTCTTGTAATTGCTCAGTTTATTCATTTAACTTGACTAAAAACCTCTAGTCATGTTGGCTTATACATATTCCCTCCTTACAAGAAAACAGAAGCAAAAACTTGGGGAACAAACCCTGAAACTGAATAGTGTCCTTGCCACCCAACATAGAACATATAGCCTCTGGTCTCTAATCCATCTTCCTTCGATAGACCAGAGATCACTCATGCTGAATCATATGCGAACATTTTCGGATCTAAACAATATAGGTGAAACTAAAGACATATAGAAAGACAAATATGCAAAAACCTGTGTTAGATGGAACTTTGCAAATACCTGAAAAGATTTGGAATACAATTTAGCCTGCTACCCTCAATCCAAGCTGGCCCTTATGGTTAGAGTTATATACAATTTGTGTTTGTATTTATAAGAATGGGAGTGTCAGTAGAGGATACATAGGAATAAATGGTATCAGTCAGTGTCAGCTAATGTCCAAGGTGTTAGTGTCTTGTGTTTAAGTTTTCTACTTCCATCATTTGACTAAACTTGGAAGTGGTCTAGGATGGAATTGTTCCATTTCTCTACTTCCTTCCATATTGGCCATCCAAACACATTTTGGAATGAATAAACAAGTACAAGAAAGTCTAAAGACTTTCTACACTAGAACTCCTACTTCCAAGAAATCCATGCTCTGTCCAAACAGCCTCTCAGCGGAAGACTTTGGAATCTATTTGGCATTTTATCTTCTTGCTTAAAACAAGAAATACAAAAAAGGAAATTCTTTTCATTATATAAAACTTGCCATTTTCCATAAAAAGGTTTGTTTTTTATATGTTGTCATTACTCCAACAACAGGAGATAATAATACACTTACTAGTTACTACCCAAAAATGGGAAAAATATCACGATTGGGGTTTCCCACATAAATGTGGAAAGTAGTAATTTGTTTGGGTTTTGCTTACCACTATAATTATTACACTACAACAAATGATTAATAAGATAAACATAAAAAATTAGTGTGTGAATAAGAACAAAAGACCCTTGTTACAATGGAGGTACTCAAAAAGTTTCAAAAAGAACTTGTCTTTTAATGTCATTTTCAATTCACATTTTTTAGATGAGGTAGTCAACATGGTGAGAAACTTTCACGGCCTAGATTTTATGCTCAGCTTCATGGTCCAAAAATCTAGTTCCCTGTAGGGGAGTGATACATGTCAAGGGATGAGGTGTAAACAATAAAACTTAGTTGTTACTTTTAGTTATTTTGTTTAGGATTTTATTTACTAAGAAATTTGTATTCTTTTATCTGGATGTTATTTTAGGATAATGAGATCTGTGCTTTTTTCTCATCAAGTTGTTATTTATGATTAGGTTCTCTTTTTTATGGATATCCAGGGTTATTATGAAACGTAAGCAGGAAGGAAATACGATTTTCTTCTTTCTCAAGAGTCTTGTCTCTTTTAATTTTTTTCTTCATTTATTCGGGAGGTCATCCTATCTCGGACATGGGAACCTATCAATCTATATTACTGTGAATGGTAAGGGCCTATAACAATAAGGACCTATCAATTTTAGTTATTTTGTATAGGAATTTATTTACAATGTTTCTTATTATTTTCATCTAGTTGTCATTTTAAAAATAATAAATCAAGTAGTTATTTAGGATTATGTTATCATTTTGTATACCAAGGGTATCATGAAATACAATCGAACAAGGAATAGTATTATCTTTCTTCTTGAGAATCTTGTCTTCATCTAAAATTTTCTTTAGTAGTTCTAGAGGTTACCCCATCTTGAACACGGGAACCTATCAATCCACATCATTTGTTGCTTTCATCTTCTTCCACTCAAGATGACCGATGCAACAAATACCTAAAAAATGACCACCGCGAACCTAAGGCTCCACAGTGAAGCATCATTATCCCATGCCGCTGAGATCAGAAAGCTGTCAATTCATGTCAATTCTATTGATCAAAAGTCAAAACCTTATGAGAATAAAGGTAATACTTGCTAGCAAATATATCCAAACCTATCCTCCACTGCCAGTTCCAACAATTCCTCTCAACTTATTTACCTCATCAAACTCTTCAATAACAAACTCAATGTCTAGTCTCAAAAAAAAATAGTGTCTTGTTTAACTGTCTATCTGGTAAACCCCTACTTTACCAACTTCTTCCCTCAAGGCTACCATTCTTTCTCCCTTACAATTGCTAATTAGAGTATCAGTAAGGTTAGGCTCATAGGTTACAGATAGTGCTATGGTATCCGTTAGTGAATGTAGGTTAGGTGGCTAGATAGGTAGTGAAGTTTACTTACTATTAGAGGGCAGGATTGCTTAGGCAGGGCACTTTGCAGCATGCCTTAGCACTTGGCTATGCATAGCAGCCTTGCATTATTGCATTTGTTAAGCAGCAGTAGCAGGAAAATCATCCTTGCAGGTAGCAGGCTACTGCCCTGCACTGTGGCAACAATGCCATGCAGTAGGACACTTGACTTGTCCTTGCCATCCTTGTATTGCTGCAGCATGCAGCATGGCATTGACAGTGCACTTGCCTGCATTGCAGCAGTAATAGCATGGCCTGTAGCAGGGCAATGTAGTGGCATTGCTTTGCAACAGCAGCTGCATTTGGCAGTAGTGGCTTAAATATCTTTAGGTAATGAGAGTTAGAACTTGGATTATTGGAAGTTGTAATCTCAATTGGTAATACTCATTATCATAGCCGTAGTTACTAAGCAATTATCTCAGCTAGGTGTAAAGTTTGGTTACAAGAACCTTGTATATCAAAAATTTATTTCTGTAATTTAATGTGTTAGGCCTGCTAAGATTTGCTATTTCTATTTTTGGTTACTTACTATAGATGTTGTTTTTCCTCCAAATATAGGAGAATGATAGTGAAGTCCCAACTAAGTCCTAACTGTTAACCCTTCCTTTATGATATCCTTCATAATAGCAAGATTTGCGGTATCAGTTTTGGACCTTCTTCTGAGTATGGTATCGGCATTTTCAGAAGTTTCAATGGTTTCAGTTCAGAGTTCTAGATTTCTTTGTTTCAGAAAGCCAAAAGATATAAAAATAATAATTTGAAACTAGAAAACTATTTGATGCTTTAGGCATAACTTTAGGTTAGTATTTGTTATTTCATGTTATTTTTAAATGGAATAATATTCAACGTCCTGGGCTACTAAGATTGAGATGGAATAAGATTGAGATGTATTAAGATTGTGAATTATAGTATATGACTTTGACAAATGGCAATGAAAGTGTGATGAGAAGGAATTTTATCGAGAAGTTGTAACACGTTCATCTCCAGTACGATCAAATCAGTGTGCTGACATTATTTTTGGCCATAATTCTCTCCTTTTTCTTTAGTTGTTTCTTGCTGAGTTGATCAGGAAAATTCCCTATAGTAAAGCATATCACCTTACTTATTTGTCTAGACCCTTTTTTAGTGTAGCAGAACATGGAGGATTTTCCTTGGTTTAATGACTAAAAATGTATGTCTATCTACTTGCCAACTGTTTTCTTAGGTTTTGTGGAAGGTTCTCTCTTGTTTATTGCTACTTTTACTTGGAATTTTGCAACATTATAGAGAGTTAGCGTCAGGTTCACATCCCGTAACTAAACTTTGTCAATTCTTCTGTGGAGTGTTTTTTCTGCTCTAACGAACCTCATTTTGACACACATCAAAAATGGGTAAAAAAATTGATGCTTACCAGAATGTTCTAAATTAAGCAATCCAGAAAAAGAAGTCAAGTAACACTTACGAAACCTTCAATTTAACTTTTTGTTCATATAAATATAGAGTTTACTCAGAGGGGACCATCCTTCACAGAGTTGAATAGGAGAAACAGATTCAAATATCTGACCCCAAGACATTTGGGATAAGAGCTTTCTTGTTATATAGGGTTTATTCAATTTTAAAGGTTATTCTGATTTGTTTTTATCGAATACAATATTAATTTTGTCATTTAATAATGTATGACTATCAATACATCATCGTGTGTGTGCATTGTATTTGTGTTATTTTGCAGTCAGTTGATGGCTAAAACTGCTCGTGGTTGTGCGTGATGGCATTGGCTGTTTGTGGAGATCATCCTTTGTTTTTTATGAAAAAAAGTGTCAGCGTTTTGGGATTGTTGTTCAAAGTTTATAGATGCATATTTTGAACAGTAAGCACATAGGAGTTGACAATTTAAAATTGGAATGAGAAATCTTTCACCATGTATGTTGTTACTGACCTAGGAGTAAAGTTTAAGTTGAAGGGAATAACTATGTTAAATGTAATTCACACACTTTATGTATCTTTTTTGTTTGTCTAGAATCAGATTAAGTTTAGGTTAGTCTATTCTTTTTAAATAGTTTAGGATTAATCCATCTTTTTTTGAATGTAATTCTATTATTTGCTTACATGTATTCTGATGGCCGTAGTAGTGTTTATTCTATGTTTGTTCTTTATTCATTTGGTTTGTGAAATTCATTTTCTCAGGTCTTTTGTGAACACTTGGTTGTCGGTTAGGCTATTAGGTTAGGGCACGTTCAGGATGATGGTTTTAGTTTTTTCTAGTGCAAATCCAGTCATAATTGTCATGCACTTTCCATCCATTTGTGGGCTTCTCTGCAAACTTAAATACTTCATCGCTTAATAGGTGAATGTTATGATACTCTGCCAATTTGGCTTATTGGAAACAATAGAGGTTTATGCTTCATCCATGACTTTTGAACAGAGATGGTAGTGAATATGAACTTCACTTTGTCTGTTGAAAACATAATAGTGCGTTTAGATTATTGTTCTGATGAACAGATAATTGTGCTTGTTAATGCTTTGTCACCTTATATTTTGTTTTATTGCTAAGCTAGATGGAACATAGGACGCTTCCTCTTTTTTTGTTGTAGCAGGGAAATTTTTAAGCAGTTGTGATTTATACATGCATGAAGGTTTTTTACCTTTTTTCTGGTGATCTGCGTACGTTTTTGAGGTTTCCCTGGGATGTTGTACCTGCTAAGTATTTTATCTTTAGCATTATACTGCTGCTTGCATTTAATTGAAACATATTGAAACTTCATATGAGCTAGAGTATCCTAGTTTTGTAACCATGATATTCCTTTTGTTTGGAATTTCCTATTTCACATTCAAATCCTGCTTACATGTTAGAATTAGAGGCTAACTCTTTCCTGCTTAAAAATATGGCAGATCAGCTTATAAGTGTCGTCATAGTTTTTTCTAGTGCAAACACCTATAGTTTGGTTTCATATTGTTTTCCATTAGCATTTGCATTGTCAGTTTGAAAGATAAAATATTAATTCTCATCTTGTTGTGTGCAGGTCGATTGATGAGTTCGGATTATGTTCGAGTTTGATGCTAGAAAGAGTTGGAGACTAAGTAATACTAGTAGTAATATTATCTTTTGTGTAATAGACTTTGTTATGTAATAGACTTTGTTGTATTGAGAACAACATATTGGGACCTTGTATGGATTTGAGATATTTTAATATATATTAATGTTGTTGCATTAAAATTTTATTATGTGTGAAATTGATTTTGGTTAATGTGATATCTACAAATGAAATGATTTATATTTCATATATTTTAATGACATTTTAGAGGCAATTAAAATGTGTTGTTCAAGGGAGTTAGATGGCACATATAAAGTGTCATCATAAATGGATTACATGGCATTTCTTTAGTGTTGTTGAAAGCTAAAAAAAAATTTATGACGACACTTATCAGTTGTCATTGAAATACATAAAGATGACACCGTCATCATGCCATAAAATGAACATTATATGACATTCAGAAAATGTCGTCATAAAGTTATTACATAGCATTTTTCGATTGTTGTTGAAAGCTAACAAAAATTATGATGACACTTATAAGCTGTCATCGAAACACATAAAGATGACACCAACATCATGCCACAAAATGAACATTATATGACATTCAAAAAGTGTCATCATAAATGGATTACTTGGCACTTTCGAAGTGTCGTTGAAAGAAAAATACTTTCTATGACACCCCTCTACATGACACTTGAAAAGTGCCATGGAAACTAAATAACGACACTTTTTGAGTGTCGTTAAAACCCTTTTTTCTAAGAAGGTACATAAGGAGTACAAAGGTAAAATAGGAAGACTTACCGACCTACTAGTTGAGGTTATAAGTAATGATAATTCTAGTGAGGAAGGTGAGCTCTCTTCTGTTAAGCTTTTACTACACTAGACCAAAGAGAAAGACAAGACCATTACCAAATTAGAGGAAGACCTACTCAAAGAGAAGAAGAGTCTTCAGCAAGCACTTATCAGGAATGATACACTTACTGCTGATTATACGACATTGTACGACACTTCCAAAAAGTTGGAAATTAGGTTAGAAAAATAGCCTAAAGTTGCTACTTCCTGCCCTAACATGTGCCACTTAACGAAATATCGAAACACTGTCAAACCCAACACTATCAGACCAAACCAAACAAAACCTTTGTCCAAGAAGACTAATAGGCATGCATTCTTTTATACTAGAAAACCAAGACCTACCAATCATGCACAGCACACAGCTCCTAACACTCAACATGTTAAATATCATTATTGTGGCCTCATTAGTCATATCTCTCTTGCATGTAGTATAAGGACGCTTGTTGATTTAAAGATTGTAAAACCCCTATATTTTTATTATTTTATTAGACTTGAATTTATTATCAATGATAATTTCGTCATGAGTAAATAAATAGTTTTTATTAAATATTATATTAGTTGACATTTTATTGTTAATTGAATATATATATATATATATATATATGTGTGTGTGTGTGTGTGTGTGTGTGTGTGTGTGTGTGTGTGTGTGTGTACATATATATATATATATATATATATATATGTGTGTGTGTGTTTGTGTGTGTACATATATTTTATATATTATATATATGGTATAGATAACATTAAATCTGTTGGGAAGTTGGAGTAATTATTGTGTATATATTTGATATATACATAGATATATAGATATATATATATATAAATCTCATATAACGATTTAGAAAAAGAAAAAAGAAAAAAAGCTAATGTGGTCGGCCCCACCAAAGTGGGAACCGACCACACATTGACAATAGCAAACAGCAGCGGCATTGATTGGCCGCATGCATTAGCAGCAGCTAGCTTGTGGGTGGGGGGCGAACCCTTTTCATCCTTTATAAGCAACATGCAACCCTAGCAGCAACATTATTTGCCGACCCCCTTCCCCATTTTAAATATATATATATACATACATATATATGTATGACCTAATCCTAATCTCTTCCTCCACCTTCCTCCTCCTCTCTCCTCCATCCTCGGCCAACTCCTTCCCTCCGCAAGCACAGCAGCACCCCGCGACAGCGGCGACGACAACGACAACAACAACACAACAGATTTCCACTTTAAGGTATCCCACTTCCCCGATTGATATCTTTCTCATTTTAAATCCGTTTGTAGATCCGTAAATTCATGTAGAAAGACCACATGACCCTCTTCGAGATCCCCAGGTGCATTTTGACATGGCCATCCAACTTGTTCGAAAAGTCGAGACAAAGTTGGAGAAAAAACAATTTTTCTGGAATATTAAAAACTGTTTCAAAACACCAACTTGTCGGCCAATTTTTTCGTTGTCCATTTGTAAAATCCCTAAATTTTTACTATTTTTTTTATTAAAGTTGGTACTGATTTAAAATTTTGTATTGTACGTCGCGTAGTCGTATTGTACATCGCGCACGAAATTTTATTTTTCGTAATTGCTCGACGAGTGCGAATATGTGCGAGCGTACACATTTTTAGAAAAATATTTTTCCTATTCTTATACTTTCAAGATAATATATATAATAATTATTTTTAGCTATCAAAATTTTGAAATTTATGATCTTATTTATGAAAAGCCTTTTATTTAGTCAGTTATAATAATAAATAATATTCTTATAAAATGACATACTAGAAAAGTGTATATTTGTAAATAATATTTGTGCACACATACATATTTCGTAATTAATTATTAGTTTATTTTTAAATAATAATGTATTTTTCAAAATTATTATTAATAGTATTTTTGGAAAACATATTTTGAAATTATTGTGATAATTTAAATATTGGTTTGAATTTTGGATTTATTTAAATTAATATCTATATTTGGGATTTGAATTATCGTATTTTTAAACTAAAGGATGTAAATTAATTAGATTTAAATTGATTTCGATTTGGATTGATTTAAATTAATAGATGAATTATCTAATTGGGTTTTAATCTTTCTTAATCCTTATCCAACTGGAAATTTCCACATCCTATAAATAGGTAGGTACTCCTCCATAAATTCCTCACATCCACAATTATACTCCATAAATTCTCCTCCACCCACGTGTGTGCATCGTGTCCATGTCCCCTCCCGTCCATCATCTTATTCCAATCTTTTACATATACATTTTTTTCGTGTCGGACACACCCCCGACACAAATAAAACCTAACCCTAACCCTAAATCCTAGTTACCGCTTCATCCTCCGTAGTGTTGTGCTGCTCCTCGCCACCAAGCTAGATCCCATGTTCACCACCGACCACCACAATCGACACCAACCCAAACACCGGCGCAACCACCCGCTGCCCTTTGTCCAACCACCTCCCTCATTCTCGACCATCTCACCACCATGATCATCAACAGCACCATCTCTGCCGGACCACCATCTTCCCCACCGACACCCTATCTCTAATCCCGCCACCGAGACCCTACCATCCCGGCCATAGCCGTCCTAAAATCGACAACACCACCAAACACCTTGACCACCCTGGCCACTGGCCGCAGATCCGACCCTAACACCAGAATCACCACGTACCCCTCCGACAACCATAAGGCAACCCCAAAGCAGCCACCGTCACAAAAATTCCCTCCGGTCGACCACCTTTCTCACCAAAACCACCACCACACCAAGGAACAAGGAAGAAGAAACTAAACTATCCTCCTCCGCCTGGAAACCCCCGCCGTGACCCGAGACTCCTCCCCTCTGGCCGGTGCCTCCAGTGCGTCATCGTCGTGGTCTCCGCTTGAGTGCCGCCTCCACCCGACCGGATCCCCTTCTGCCGGTGCCTCCAGCATGTCACCGTCCCTGGCCACCGCCGGAGCGGTGAGCCCCGACGACCTCTCTGACTTCCCTTGTCGCGCCCGTCCGTCGCGCTCCGCCCGATCCCGCTCCTCTCCGCCGCTCCCTCCGGCAACCGCCGCGTACGCCGCCCCCTTCTTCCTCTCTTGCGCCTACAGCCTCCGCACTCCCGCTCTCTTCCCCTCCGGCCTCTCTCTCCCACTCTCCCTGCTTCTCTATCCTCCCTCCATCCTCTCTCTCCCCTCTCTAATCCCTTTTTCTTTTTGGTTTTGATGTGTTCTCCTCGAAGAAGGAGAACCATATGACTCAGTTCTGATTTTTTTATTTATTTTATTATTTAATTATTTAACTGTTAATTATTATCTTATTTGAGAAGAACAGCTGCTGCGTAAATTTTATATATATATTAATTACTTTGTTTTATTGTTATTTGTATTACTTTATTATTATTATTATTATTATTATTATTATTATTATTATTATTATTATTATTATTGTTATTATTATTATTATTATTATTATTATACTTTATTATTATTATTGTTATTAGTATTATTATTATTATTGTTATTATTATTATTATTATTATTATTATTATTATTATTATTATTTTTATTATTTTTATTATTATTTTCTTCTCCTTGTACAACATTATTATTTTATAATTATTTTATAGTATATGTACTGGATTGTGAATTAGTACGTAAAAATATGTATATAAGTTAAATATAAATTTTATTTATTTACTGTTATTAATAAGGATAGTAATTATCATTATTATTTCATTGGATCTACCAAGACCTATATTATTATTTTGTTCTCATGATATGGAGATAATTCTAAATATATTTTTATAATATTTTATAGTAACTTATTTACGTATTTTAGCCTAAATCGATTTTTCTATATTTTTATTAATTTATCAAATATTAGTTTTACCAATAAAAATATAGCTTCCATCTAAGGAGTATATCTCACAAATCTAGGGTTTTTACCTAAAAGCAATCTTTATAATTTTATATATTTATCTCAAAGCTAGTTTTACTATAAAATATTTTATCAAGTATTATAAATAGTTTTTCTAAATTTCCTTCGACTATCCTTCCGTCCAGGACAAATCCCATTTTTCCTAATCTCCCGTCAATTCTAGACAACCTTATGTCCACCCTAACTAATTTGACCCTTCTGGACCTAATGGAACTGTCCATGCCACCATCAGAGGTCACCTTGTATAGTTGTTACACCGATGTCGCAGTTCGTGCCACATTCATCATTGCAGCACACCAGGCGTTCTACCAGGCAAGACACCTTGCCATTTGCTGTTTATTTATTTTAGCTCATATTTTATGCATTATTTATTTTCTTTATGCAAAATAAACTGTGATACATGGCATAACCTGTTAGAACTTACTGTTCATTTATATTTCTTGCTATGTATTAGTTTTCTTACACATTAAACCTAGATTTAAAGGACGACCTTTGTGTGTTGCATTCATGGCCTTGACACGTTGTAACACGAAGTTGTGTGTCACATGTAGAACACAGACATGCGTGACTGGCTGGCCACCGGTGCGTATAAGCCGTGCGATAGGAATAACCGCTAATAGAGGTTACATGCTTAGTTTGACTTAGCAGTTATAGAGGTTTATGTTGTGGATACAACATGGCAGGCATTGAGCGGAGAGGACAATTCCTTAGCGTATGGACTTCGATGCACTTTCCCTTTTATAACCCGTGAGCTCCGCCGGAGATGCGGGTCAGATTATCCATGATTACTGACAGCTACTGACGTTCTACGAAACGTCATGCTCTTATTGATGGAGCCTCTGGTGCCCCAAGGGGGGACCATGCCGATCCTATTTAGTCAGGGCCCATGCGTAGGAAGAATTGTTCTGAACTACATTTCACTTAGAACGGTTAGGCACCTTTATCCGTTTGGTACGAGTACTTTGGTTTGGGTACTTGTATCTGACCGTGGCTTGGAACAATAACTTGTCGCAGATTAGTTCGTCACATCTTGTCCTTGTTTGGTTGTAGGTGTGACTTACTACTCCGATGAGAAGGTATTGAACCTTGTTGGGGGTCCGGATACCATATTGGATTCATAGCATGGGAAAATACGTTACCGTGAATTAGTTTACCATCTCCTATCCTTGTTTGGTTGGGGGGATGGTAAGCTAGTTCAATAGGTACGTATTGGACTATGTTATAATTCAATTGACTTATTTATTTGAGCAATATTTATTTAGTTTATATGGCATGATTTTATGTGTCTTGTTACGTCCCTCTGAAGACCTGGTTATCTCGTCAGGTGTGTGCTATTGTCTTTCCAGGTGTTCTAGCTCTAGCCGTGATCATCGCTATTTCTTCGAGGATGATTGCACTTGGATCGTCTTCGCTTCGCTCGCCAAAATCATTCTTTTGTATATCATGTATTTCTTTTCATAGTTGGTAGTGGATTTGTCTCCGCCCAACTACATGTACCAATGACAATTCATAGTTGATTATATGATATCTTTTATTTATTTATTTTGTGTGAATGAGATTAGTTATGGTTCTACTGCATTTTACAGCTTACGTATATTTATTTTATGGCTGGCATGTTTACGTTCCTAGTCCTACGTATTTAGGGACTAGGGCGTTACATATTTTTGTGGTGGCCCATGCAGGTCAAAATAAATTGTTTGGTTACTTTACCGCACCAAGCAAGCCTGTGTATAGGATTAGAAGTCTAGGATCTCATCCACATACTTGACCTCTTTCTTCGATCCCATATTCGAATTATCGTTCGACTCATCCATTTCATCGTGATTGATTCCTCCTATCATTATTCTTATCTTTCCTTCGTGCTTGCTAGAGATTGACCCTACTGGTTAGATGTCCCAAACACCCTTAGTTTAATTCTTTTAAGTTGGTTAGAATGCTTTGTGACCTAGCAGTCCCTTTGCCCTTGTGACCTATATTAGCAAGTTCAATTAGGTTCCAGAATTTAGAAGACCATAATCCATCTAGCCAACCAAGCCATAGACAAGGAAACTAGGACGACTGCATAAGTTCAAGCTTCATGCAAGACTTAGATTTTATGACACTTAGACTATTCATATTGGTTCTTCATTTCAATCTTAATCTCACGTGCCTATATTTTTACTATCTAGACTAATGATGCTAATATAGCCTAGTTTTTGCAAGCTTATTCCTTTATCGAGCTTGTTCAAGACATATGTTATTTGGGTCGCTCCCACTAACATATTGCCTAATCAGAACCGGTGCATGACGGTCTGATCAACCGAGTGCACTTTGGTTCGCTTATATCTATCGTTCTATGTGGATGGGGACATAGCTAAACTTGTCCATTAGAGTCCCATCCGCGACTGCCTTGGCAACTCCTTTTAAAAATTTTCGGTCGTCCTTGAACCACATATTCGTATTCGATAACACCTCCTTTGAACTCTATATCGCTTTCGCCTTCACCTATTTTAGAATAATGAAGGCACTATATTAGAACTTCCTCTAACTGTCCTATCACCATGACCATTACTCCTCGTCCTCATTCTCGGCCCTATATTTTCTACCATGACCTATAATCACTTATTTCAGGAATAAGCCTAATTCGCTCTCTTAAATCGTGACCCTCATTCATTACCCGTGACCACACCGTATTATTTTTCTATGATCTAGATCGCGATTTCTTACGGCATGATTTTGTTAATCGATTGTTCCCCATTGATACCCTCTTGTGTCTTCTCATCCCCAACTAATTTTTAATTTCGAGGACAAAATTCTTCTAAGTTGGGTAGGATGTAAAACCCCTAAATTTCTTCTATTTTTTATTAAATTTGGTACTAATTTAAAATTTTGTATTGTATGTTGCATAGTCGTATTGTACGTCGCATAGTCGTATTGTACGTCGCGCACGAAATTTTATTTTTCGTAATTGCTCAATGAGTGCGAATATGTGCGAGCGTACACATTTTTAGAAAAACTTTTTTCCTATTATTATAGTTTCAAGATAATATATATAATAATTATTTTTAGCTATCAAAATTTCTAAATTTATGATCTTATTTATGAAAAGCCTTTTATTTAGTCAGTTATAACAATAAATAATATTCTTATAAAATGGCATACTAGAAAAGTGTATATTTGTAAATATTATTTGTGCATACATATATATTTTGTAATTAATTATTAGTTTATTTTTAAATAATAATATAATTTTTGAAATTATTATTAATAGTATTTTTGGAAAACATATTTTGAAATTATTGTGACAATTTAAATCTTGATTTTAATTTTGGATTTATTTAAATTAATATCTATATTTGGGATTTGAATTATCTTATTTTTAAACTAAAGGATATAAATTAATTAGATTTAAATTGATTTCGATTTGGATTGATTTAAATTAATAGATGAATTATCTAATTGGGTTTTAAATCTTCCTAATCTTTATCCAACTGGAAATTCCCACATCCTATAAATAGGCAGGTACTCCTCCATAAATTCCTCACATCCACAATTATACTCCATAAATTCTCCTCCACCCACGTGTGTGCATCGTGTCCATGTCCCCTGCCGTCCATCATCTTATACCAATCTTTTACATATACATTTTCCTCGTGTCGGACACACCCCCGACACAAATAAAACCTAACCCTAACCCTAAACCCTAGTTACTTCTTCATCCTCTGTCGTGTCGTGCTGTTCCTCGCCACCAAGCTGGATCCCATGTTCACCACCGACCACCACAATCGACACCAACCCAAACACCGACGCAACCACCCGCTGCCCTTTGTCCGACCACCTACCTCATTCCCGACCATCTCACCACCATGATCATCAACAGCACCATCTCTGCCAGACCACCATCTTCCCCACCGACACCCTATCTCCACTCCCGCCACCGAGACCCGGCCATCCCGGCCGTAGCTGCCCTAAAACTAACAACACCACAAAATAACTTGACCACCCCGGCCACTGGCCGCAGACCCGACCCTAACACCAGAATCACCACGCACCCCTCCGACAACCATCAGGCAACCTCAAAGCATCCTCCGTCACAGGAATTCCCTCTGGCTGACCACCTTCCTCACCAAAACCAACAAGGAAGCAGAAACTAAACTAACCTCCTCCGCCTGGAAAACCCCGTCGCGACCCGAGACACCATTCCTCTGGTCGGTGCCTCCAGCGCGTTACCGTCGCCGTCTCCGCTTGAGTGCCTCCTCCACCCGACCGGATCCCCTCCGACCGGTGCCTCCAACGCGTCACCGCCCCTGGCCGCCGCCGGAGCGGTGAGCCCCGACGACCCGTCCGACTTCCCTTGTCGCGCCCGTCCGTCGCGCTTCGTCTGATCCCGCTCCTCTCCGCCGCTCCCTCCGGCAACCGCCGCGTGCGCCGCCTCCTTCTCCCTCTCTCGCGCCCACAGCCTCCGCACTCCCGCTCTCTTCCCCTCCGGCCTCTCTCTCCCACTCTCCCTGCTTCTCCCTCCTCCCTCCATCCTCTCTCTCTCCCCTCTCTAATCCCTTTTTCTTTTTGGTTTTGATGTGTTCTCCTCGAAGGAGGAGAACCATATGACTCTGTTCTGATTTTTTTATTGATTTTATTATTTAATTATTTAACTGTTAATTATTATCTTATTTGAGAAGAACAGCTGCTGCATAATTTTTTTAATATATATTAATTACTTTGTTTTATTGTTATTAGTATTATTATTATTATTATACTTTATTATTATTATTATTATTATTATTGTTATTATTATTATTATTATTATTATTATTATTATTATTATTATTTTCTTCTCCTTGTACAACATTATTATTTTATAATTATTTTATAGCATATGTACTGGATTATGAATTAGTACGTAAAAATATGTATATAAGTTAAATATAAATTTTATTTATTTACTGTTATTAATAAGGATAGTAATTATCCTTATTATTTCATTGGATCTACCAAGACCTATATTGTTATTTTGTTCTCATGATATGGAGATAATTCTAAATATATTTTTTTAATATTTTATAGTACCTTATTTACGTATTTTAGCCTAAATCGATTTTTCCATATTTTTATGAATTTATCAAATACTAGTTTTACCAATAAAAATATAGCTTCCATCTAAGGAGTATATCTCACAAATCTAGGGTTCTACCTAAAAGCAATCTTTATAATTTTATATATTTATCTCAAAGCTAGTTTTACCCTAAAATATTTTATCAAGTATTATAAATAGTTTTTCTAAATTTCCTTTGACTATCCTTCCGTCCATGACTAATCCCATTTTTTCTAATCTTCCATCAATTCTAGACAACCTTTTGTCCACCCTAACTAAATTGACCCTTCTGGACCCAATGGAACTGTCCGTGCCACCATCAGAGGTCACCTTGTATAGTTGTTGTACCGACGTCGCAGTTCGTGCCACATTCATCATTGCAGCACACCAGGCATACTACCAGGCAAGACACCTTGTCATTTGCTATTTATTTATTTTAGCTCATATTTCATGTATTATTTATTTTTTTATGCAAAATAAACTGTGATACATGGCATAACCTGTTAGAACTTACTGTTCATTTATATTTCCTGCTATGTATTAGTTTTCTTACACCTTAAACCTAGATTTAAGGGACCACCTTTATATGTTGCATTCATGGCCTTGACACGTTGTAACACGAAGTTGTGTGTCGCATGTAGAACACGGACATACGTAACTAACTGGCCACCGGTGCGTATAAGCCGTGCGATAGGAATAACCGCTAATAGAGGCTGCATACTTAGTTTGACTTAGCAGTTATAGAGGTTTATGTTGTGGATACAACATGGTAGGCATTGGGTGGGGAGGACAATTCCTTAGCGTATGGGCTTCGGTGAACTTTTCCTTTTGTAACTCGTGAGCTCCGCCGGAGACGCGGGTCAGATTACCCATGATTACTGACGGCCACTGGCGTTCTGCGGAACGTCATACTCTTTTTAATGGGGCCTGTGGTGTCCCAAGTGGGGACCATGTCGATCCTATTTAGCCAGGGCCCATGCGTAGGAAGGATTGTTCTTAACTATATTGTACTTAGAACAGTTAGGCACCTTTAACCGTTAGATACGAGTACTTTTGGTTTGGATACTTGTATCTGACCGTGGCTTGGAACAATAACTTGTCGTGGATTAGTTCATCACATCTTGTCCTTGTTTGGTTGTAGGTGTGACTTACTACACCGATGAGAAGGTATTGAACCTTGTTGGGGGTCCGGATACCATATTGGATTCATAGCATAGGAAGATACGTTACCGTAAATTAGTTTACCATCTCCGGTCCTTGTTTGGTTGGGGGGATGGTAAGCTAGTTCAATAGGTGCGTATTGGACCATGTTATAATTCAATTGACTTATTTATTTGAGCAATATTTATTCATTTATATGGCATAATATTATGTGTCTTGTTACGTCCCTCTGAGGACATGGTTATCTCGCCAGGTGTGTGCTATTGTCTTTCGTAGGTATTCTAGCTCTAGCCGTGATCATCGCTATTTCTTCGAGGATGATTGCACTTGGATCGTCTTCGCTTCGCTCGCCAAAATCATTCTTTTGTATATCATGTATTTCTTTTCATAGTTGGTAGTAGATTTATCACCGCCCAACTACATGTACCAATGACAATTCATAGTTGATTATATGATAACTTTTATTTATTTATTTTGTGTGGATGAGATTAGTTATGGTTCTACTGCATTTTACAGCTTACGTATATTTATTATACGGCTGGCATGTCTACGTTTCTAGTCCTACGTATTTTGGGACTGGGGCGTTACAACATTAAACTTTCATAGAAACTAATTGAAGGCAGAGAATAACAACATAACCGAGTTTGTAACGCACCTTCTGAATTCACTTTTCATCTAGTCTGTAAAAAGTTATACGTTGTTAACATTTCACGAAAATTATAAATTCTGTTTTCAAAAAGTAGAAAAACACCTGATAGGGCGTGCGCCCCAACAAACCGGGTAACGTGGTCACGCACTATACGCATCAAAAGGCGCATATGGATGTTGTCGACGTGTGGGGACTGACGGGACCCGATTTTGTTGCATGTGTGCGACGAAATTAGTACGTATCCGTCGAGATACCGTTGTATCGACATTTTACAAATTAAGTCACAACTCCGTGTACACTCATCAAATCGCGACGAAACTTGCGCCATTTGACTCGAAATATTTTTCTGGTCCTGTGAGCCAAGTTTGGTTCAATTCTGAGAAGATTGATCGGGACGCTATTTTGGCGGGCCCACAATCCCACTCAACGGACAATTTTGTGCACGGACCATCGGAATCCAAAATTGGACATACCGTTGGGTTCATCTCATCAAAAAAATCTGTAGACATATAGTTTGATGACTTTAGAGACCGTAGATTTTGGCACACATTTCGGTGCAAAGCGGGTCCAACGGCGGACATCGTTTTGATTCAAAATTACGATTTTGCCCCTGTTTCAGAATTTAACTTTTGGACAGGCATTTCCTAGGCATATCTATTATTCCAAACTCGTTCGTAATGTTTGTTGCAGCATCCGTTGTCATCTGCGGGATTTGGCTTTTCTTGCTTTGTTTATTTGTTTGTTCGAGCTGCTGGATTATTCTCCTTTGCACATAACCTCAGGCAAGATACCTTGCCATTATACTGTTTATATTCAGTTTGTATTTTATTACATATCACTATTCATTTATTTCCAGTTCTTACAGTTCTTGATTTATCAGTGATATTAGATGTACTTTGTTATTATCCTTTGATTGCATATGGACTTAGAGTTAAGAGACTACCTTTTGTAGTGTATTGCATATACCTTTACACAGTTGTACCACGAGGATGTGTGAGATGAGTAGTATGTAGAGGTTCTTGCGTGTGGGCTGATCCCCCATGTGCATGCGTTAGGGCTAACTGCTAATAGAGGCATGTTAGGAGACTTAGCAGTTAGTAGAGGTATATGGTCGTGGATGTGACTTGAATAAGAACATCGGGTGGAGAGAACAATACCTGACGTATGGGCTTCTTTGCACTTTTTTGCTTACCTGTACGCTCCTCCGGAGACGCAGGCTACAGGTGTCCTATGACGTTTTTCAGAACGTTATGGACGTAGCCCCTTGCACATGATGCCCATTGACGCTTCCCGAGCGTTATGGACGTAGGCCCCTGGTGCCTTTTACGGGAACTATGTCGATCCTATTTACAGCCAGGGCTCATGCGTCGAAGGATTATTTCTCAACTGCATGTTCACTTTAGTATGGTTAGAGTACTTTATTGTTGTCTTGTCACTTACTTTTGTTGTAGCAATTTTTATATCCAGTACTTCTATGGCATGTTTATTGTATCTTGTTACATCCCTCTGAGGACCTGGTTATCTCTCCAGGTGTGTGCCTCTGTGATAGTTGCAGGTGTTCTAGTCGAGGCCGTAATCTTCTCCATCCTTTCGAAGATGATTGCACTTGGCTAGTCTTGTTATTTCATCTATTCCTTCTTGTACTATTTATTTGAGATAGTTGGTAGTGGACTTTGTCTCCGCCCAATGTATTGTACAAAGACTTATTACAGTTGATTATATGATATCTTTCATTCTTTAATTGTGGATGAGATTAGATTACTCTTGGTTTACTGCAATTTACAGCTTATGTATACATACGAGTTTCCAGATATTGGAGTATACTTTGTATATATGCAGCTGGCATGGATATGTACCTAGTCCTAAGTATTTTGGGACTGGGGTGTTACATGTTTTTGTGGTGGCCCATGCAGGTCGAGTTTGTCACTTCGGTTACGTTATTGTACCGATGTGAGCCTGCAACATAGGATTAGAATCTAATAATCTCATCCATACAGCTTGACCTCTTCCCTTGGCTTCAAATTCTGGACTCTAGTTCGACCTCCTTGAATTGCATCTTGCTTGATTCCTTTCTACCGTTGATTCTTATTTTCGTGCTTAGTGTCAACTAGTAAGATGACTACACTAGTATATGCTCATAGGTCAAACACATGGCTAGGATGGTTATATTGGCAATTGGAATACATGTAAGACTCCAATTGAGCTAAAAAGTTTTTTTTTTAAAAAGTGTGATTTAATGAGTAGTAATTTGTAAAGTAGGATATTACCAAGTAAAGTTTTAATCTTGAGATTTCTAAATAGTAAATACCATAGGATTGATACTGCAGGACGAAAAAAATAGCTAAAATCTTTATACCATTGATTAAGAAATTGATTGGATTTTGAGTTTTGATATTTATGAATTAGGGGGTTATAGCTATACATCTTTAAACAAATATAAAATTGATTTGATTTTGAGTTCTTACATTTATGATTTATTGGATTATAGTTATACACCTTTGAACAGTTATAAATTGGGTTTGAAAATGATCTTAGATTTCAAATGTGGTTGTAGAAATTATTTAAATTTGTGTCGTACAACTTGCGATTTTCGTGTTTAGTAAATTTTGAATTTTAAGTGGAAGTAATGATGGTGAATTTTGGTTTAAAATATTTGAAAATTATAAAAACAATTTTTGAAATTTTTCTTTATTTTAAATTGTGTCCTATGATTGAGGATTTACAAATCTATTTAGATTTTGGGTTCTTTTTAAAAGTTGTGAATTTGGATATCAAATTTCGTAAAAAAAATTATTTATTTCATGACTGATAAGATTGTTTGAAAATTTAGTTTAATGTTGGATTACTAATACCACAAATTTTTGAAATAAAATAAAAATATATTAATGATGTGATAAGGTTGTTTTGATTGATCAAATAAAGTTACCATTTAAAAGTTGTTATTATGCTGGAATGACTTAGTATGAATAGAAGTTATAATTGATGAGTGCATTAAAATATTGAGCTAAAATTTTGAGATTGCTTTGTATGTGCTAGAAATTTTTATCTGAGGAGCTATTAGTTTTGTAGAGTTTTAAAGTTATGATTGATTATGGATATTTTATATAGATTCATGATTTATGAACTCTTGAGTTTAAAAGTTGAATTGAAAATGTAAAATTTTAAAAAAGTCAGTAGTAACATGATAAAAATTTGCTTTGAGATTTATGAAAGTGATTTAAATTTTTCCATGATGAATTTGAAGGCTTGGAGTGAATACAATTTTTTGTGGTTTATTTATGAAAATTTTATTAAGAAACTTTTGGAGGAAACTTGAGTTAAAATTTTAATGGTAAGCCATCAAGATAGCCCTACTGAGTATTCCACACTAATTGCCATATCACTCATGACCATGATAGTAGTATGTACACAAGTGTTGTTAGTCATCTACCAAGCTATATGGCTGTATCCCAATCTTGACTTACTCGACATTTCCTCGTGACCTACTAACCGTTTGCGGATTGAATAACGTATTGAACGCTCCTTGACTGTATTCATCTAGAAGACTATCTTCTTATTAGAACTGTGTCTCTAAATTATTATTTTACAGGATTTCTTAAAAAATTATATCTCATGCGTTAACTTTATCTCCTTTATTTTTGTGCATAAGTTGTCACCCCATGAACTCCCACTTTCTAATTTTGATCTTTTGGCATCCCTTACCGTGACTTGGATATTGGAGTACAACACTAGACTTTTCCTTCCAAAAAATTTCATATGTAAGACCTAGACGGGCACACCTTCATGTAGATATATCATATCCCACTAAAACTCGTCTTCTTGTACACTATTTTTTTGATATGACTTCATGGTCAATTGGCCAAATATAACCTCTACCATGATACCAAAATACTTCCCGACTTCAATTAAGAGATCCAACCTTGACTCAATCCTTTAACCCGATATATGAATATGTTCTACTAAATCCCTTAATGCTGAACCTTATGCCTTACCGTGATTGCTTGACCATTGTCCCATCACACTACTAGTTTAATTCTTGTAAGTTGGGTAGAATACCTGGCGACCTAACAAACCCTTTGTCTTGTGACCCAGTTGATGAGTTCACATATACTAGAAATTCAGAGGACCTTAACTTATCTAGACAACCAAACTGTAAGTGAAGAAAACTACGACAACTGTAAAGGCCCACACTTCGGGCAAGACTTGATTTTAAAAAGATCTTAAACTATTTAAAAATTTCCTTCATCAGTACCTCCCTTGCTCATATTTTGACTATCTCATGCTGCTAATGTAGCTTCATTTTTGCAAGCTTATTTCGTTATCACGCTTGATCATGACATATTTTATTGGGTGCACCCACTAACATATTGTCTAATCAGAATCGGTGCATGATGATCTGATCAACCTATTGTACTTTAGTTTGCTTATCATATCTTATTCTATGCGAATGGAGACATAGTTAAACCTGTCTTAGAGTCTTTTCCACGACAGCTTTGATAACTCTCATTTAAATTATTTCCGTTACCTATGAACCTCGTATTTCGTACTAAATGGCATCGTCTTTGAACACTTTATTGTTGTTGACCTTACTTACTTTAGAAAGACCACATACTGTACTTTATAGATAGACTCAAAGTATCACCTTTAGTTGTCCCACCATCTATTGCTAAGATAGTTAGCCATGGACCAACCAAGGTGACTATATCCTCGCTTTGAACTACTCGTCGATTCCATATCTACTATCGTGACCTTCTAATCATTCTTGATACTTGAGGATGATTCAAATCGTTCTTTTAATCATGCCCTCAACCTGGACGACCAATATACAATTATTCTCAAGGAACCATCTCTCTTAAGTCTCTAAATTATTTTCCCCCTTAATCTACTCAATTCTTTTCTATTCTTTAAACTCATGTTATATCTTGATCTACTTAAAACCCTTGATCATTTTCTTGATTAATTAGCCATATCCATGATTATTTTCGTATTTATCTCACGCCCCAAAACCAAAATACTGGAGAGCGGGGGCAGACATAGCCAGCTACGTATATTGAAGTGCAATACACCTTGCTATACGGTCACGGCTGTCTAGATACCAGAGGGTTTAACTATAAGCCAACAGTCTCTTAAGGTTATGAACAAGCCTAGTGTCCCAATCACAAGCAAGTATTAATAGTTATAAGATGTAAGATAACCCAATATACAATAATAAGGCGTCCCAAACATTACATATTCAGTTGACCATGAAGCTAGTCGTTACAAAATGTGAGGACTAGCAAGAGTTTCGGTCATAGATGATCAACCCTAGTATTTGCCAATCATGTTACAGCCCGTAGGCAGATAGTAAATAAAGGTGCAATACGAGCTAAACACGTGCTCGCCGGCTAAACGCCTCAAAAGAATATTTTACAATAAAGTGGAAGAACAAAAAGAAACCCCTCGTTGCCCTGGTTACGCCTGGTGGTCACCATCGGGCTGAAAAGTCGGTAGATCCTCTGGAGCTGCTCCGAAATCTGGACATACAAAACCAGCTGGGTCAGATCCCAGAAAGAGCAAGTGCTACAAAGGAAGCTTCACTTAGGAACTAAAAACCAGCAATTAGCACAAAAGTATAAATAAATAGTGAGAACTGAAAATATAGAAAACTATTAGGATGATATACGACGAGATAACCATGGAACTATTCATATAACCAGGTTACAACCCGTAAACCAAACAAGGACCGGGGTTATAACCCTTCATCTGAATGGAACTTGGTTTCCCACCATTTATCGGCAAGATAATATAAGAAATCAGGACAAGTAACAATCTTATACAGGATCAAGACAAGACTAGACTGGTTATGCCCCATCCAACAATCACGGCTAAGCAATAAGTACGGCTTGATACTTTAACTAACTAGGGTTATCACAGGCCTAGTTACTAGCAAGATGCAGCGAGATTATTCTACAGCCACAAGCCCTGCAGACCATCCAGGTTACCCAGGTCGAATATTAGGGGTTGAATTCAAGTGGGTACATCGTCCAGGAAACGCATGTACTCTTAAATAGCTTGGAGGGTGCAACACATGACAGTGGGCTGGAAATGTGCCCTACTCGTCGACAGGCTACAGATCCACAAGCGCGCCCAGGTAACGGGATTGCATATATATCTGGAAAATCCCTTCGTGAGTACTATATTATTCTAGTTGTTAGCCTTAGCCCATTTCAATAGGTTCCCCTGACTGTGGTACTCAGGAGTCCCATTCTAAACATGATGCAAGATAAGACCGGTTTATTTATACAAGCACAATCGCCCACGGTGTTCAGATCATTCATACTTGTCATGTCATGTCATGTTAGCTGTTACAACAGCAATTCGAGATATATCATGTCAGGTATATTTGTCAGGAGTGTGCCACGACGGGCTACTATCATGTCATATTACTTGTCAAGAATACACCACTGCGGGTCACTGTCGTGTTCATGGTACATGTGTAGGATAACATAATACAAGCATTCTATTTATCAAGAGACCCAAGTTACACTGAGGGTTACAAGACATGAGTTAATAATAATAATAAAAATAATAATAATAAAATAACAAAGGCAAGGCACTGGGAGGAGCCATACGGCTTAGAGAAGTGAGTCTATGCGGCTGGATCGATGCGGGTTCATGCGGCTCTGAAAATGACTGGGCTTATGCGGCTCGGTCGAGCGGGTCATTCGGATCGGTCCACGCGGCTAGGCCGATCAGGGCTCATACGACTGGGAACTAAATACAGCAGGACCAACTCATGCGGCTGGGAAGGACTAGTCTCCATGCGGCCAGGAAAGGAAGGGGTGCATGCGGCTCAGTTAGGAGCCCTTGCGGCTGGGATTCAATCCGGGGTGCATGCGGTCAGGAGTTCAGACATCCATACGGCTGGGGAGAAGATCGGACATATGTGGCTCAGGGAATGGATTTTTCATGCGGCTGGGGAGATAGGTTTCATGCGGCTGGAGGGGATGGACCCAATGCGGCCAGGAAAGACTGAGGCTCATGCGGCTCAGGGAATGGGTTTCTCATGCGGCTAATTCATCCAAGCGGCCTGGAAGGGACATGCGCTTATGCGGCTGGATCAAGTCTTATGCGGCCAAGAATAACTGAGCCTTATGCGGCCAGGCAACTACATGCGACCCAAAATCCATGCGACCCGGAATGGAACTCGCTGCATAAGGCTATGCGGCTGAGTTCATGCGGCTGGAAACTATATGCGGCAAGAACTGTTCTTCTTCTCCAAATTTTTGAGAAGAAGAACCATGCAAGCCATGGCTCCCAAACTCCCTAAATCCTTCATCCAAAGTCCAAATCCGAACTTCTATAGGTCAAAATAGGGCAGAATAAAATTCTCTACAACATGGAACCATCAGAACTTGATGACAACCAGATTAAATAGATCAAAACCCAAGAAATCTGAAAATAAAATGAACATTGATCTACAAGAAATGAACCATGGAAGTTAAAAATGCTAAATACTAAAGTGTTTTAAAATACTGTAAAAAAAAGAATAGAACAATAAAACTTGAGTCGCTCTATGAAACAAGATGCACTTGCCTAAGCTCTTCCGCTTTCTCTCAGGTAGGTGAGGAGTAATGGTGGGGAAGAAGAGTAATGAAGAGAGAAAGAGGAGTTGACTAATAAATGGAGATGGTGGTGGTAGGTAAGGGTTCTTCCCTTGGTTCATGATAAACCAAGGTAACCCAAGCCTAGCCAAACCAATCCAAAATAAACCAAGCCATGAAATGCCAAGATAAGCCAATCAAGAAATCATGTAATATAAGATAAAATACGTACACGTATTCCAAAATACATAATGCAAATTATAGGCATTACAACTTTACCCACCCTAAAATAATTTCGTCCTCAAAATTTAATTAAGAGGCTAGAGGGGCAAGAACAAGCTATACTAATCACAAGAAAGCTATAACTAGGCAATAAATTATTCATTCAAGCAAGGAACTTAGAACATAAGGCATAAGAAGATATTATACCTTACGAGTCAAACATATCGGGATATCGCGATCGGATATCATCCTCACGCTCCCTTGTTGACTCATCCAAAGAGTGATGACCCCAATCAACTCGGACTAACTTGATAGTCTTGTTCTTGAGTGTCTTCTCTCTTCGGTCCAATATAGACACGGGCCTCTCCTTATACGAAAGGTTGGTACCAACAACCAATTTCGAATGATCCAGAATATGGCTCGGGTCTGGGATATACCGTCGTAATTGGAATACATGGAACATATCATGTACCTCGCTTAGCGATGGCGAAAGAACGAGATGATAGGACACATCTCCTACTCGCTCTAGAATATCGAACGACCCTATATACCTAGGACTAAGCTTTCCCCGTACGCCAAAACGAATGACGCCACAGTTAGGCAAAATCCTCAGGAATACATGGTCGTCGATAGAAAACTCAAGAGGGCACCGATGAGAATCGGCCCAATGGTGCTGGCGATCTTGGGCAACTCGAAGATGATTCCTGACTCTTCTGACCACTTCAACGGTCTGAGCAATCATTTCTGGACCGAGCAACTGCCTTTCTCCAACATCATCCCAGGCTAGCGGGGATCTGCACTTTCTGCCATACAGTGCCTCGAACGGTACCATCTGGATACTGGCCTGGAAGCTGTTGTTATACGAGAACTCCACTAGGTGCAAGTGATCTTCCCACGAACCACCAAAGTCGAGTGTACAGGACCGCAACATATCTAAGAGTCTGGATCGTGCGTTCCGACTGACCATCCGTTTGCGGGTGGTAAGCTGAGCTGAACTGGAGGTGAGTCCCGGAACTCTCTTGCAGGCTACGCTAAAAGCGTGACATAAATCTTGAATCTCGGTCCGAGGTGATACTGACTGGTACACCGTGCAACCTGACAATCAGCCTGAGGTACATCTCTGCTAGCTGAGCCATTGACTGGCCAACTCTAAATGGGAGAAAGTGAGCCACCTTCGTGAGCCTGTCTATAACGACCCAAATAGCGTAAATGCCGGCCTGAGACCGAGGTAATCCAGTCACGAAATCCATGGTCACATGCTCCCACTTCCATTCTAGAATTGGCAAGGACTGAAGAAGTCCTGCCGGCCTCTGATGTTCAGCCTTAACCTGTTGGCAAACAAAACACCGAGAGACAAACCAGACTATCTCCCTCTTCATGCCATTCCACCAAAAGTACTGATGAATATCACGGTACATCTTCATACCGCCTGGATGAATAGAATACTGAGAACTGTGAGCCGCTGCCATAATTTCCTGTCTGATATCTCCGCTGGGTACACAAAGACGCTTACCATGCCTAAGTGTACCGTCATCATGAATGCATAACTCTGGTTGCCGTCCTGCCTCACACTCTGCTCTGAGTCGCTGAAGCTTGGAATCTACTGACTGTGCCATCCGGATCCTCTCGACTATAGTGGACTGAACTTGCATACTGGCCATCAATGCTATACTGGAAGGGAGAACAACTTCAATACCCATTTTCTGAAGATCTGCTAACAGCTCTGGTTGTGCTGTTAGGAAACATACTCCGACTCTCATGCACAACACATCTGCTACAACGTTGGCCTTCCCAGGATGGTACTGTAAGTTGACATCATAATCCATAAGAAGCTCCAGCCATCGCCTCTGACGCATGTTAAGATCATTCTGGATGAAAACATACTTCAGGCTCTTGTGGTCGGTGAAAATCTCTACCCTATCTCCATACAAGTAGTGCCTCCACAACTTAAGCGCAAACACTACTGCTGCCAGCTCGAAGTCATGGGTTAGGTAATTTCTCTCATGATCACAAAGTTGACATGATGTATAAGCTATTACCTTTCCATGCTGCATCAGAACACATCCCAAACCTCTGCCTGAAGCATCACAATAAACTAAGAATCCTCCGATCCTATCTGGAAGTTTGAGAATGGGTACCGTCATCAAGCCTCGCTTCAACTTCTCAAAAGAATCCTGGCACTCTGTTGTCCAAGCAAACTGTACATCCTTGCGGGTCAACTGGGTCAATAGAGCTGAAATCCGGGCAAAGTCCAAAATAAATCGCCGGTAGTAGCCGGCCAATCCAAGAAAACTGCAAACCTCTGCAAACCGCGCTGGGCACTGGCCATGACTCAATAGCTAATCCACTTCTACTCCTCCTCTGGTGATGATGTGACCCAAGTACGAAATACGATCGAGCCAGAACTCGTATTTACTGAACTTGGCATATAACTGATGCTCTCGAAGAATCTGAAAGACAACTATAAGATGCTGCTCATGCTCTGCTTCACTTTTGTTGTAGACCTGGATATCGTCTAGAAACACAATCATAAACTGATCCAAGTAGGGCATGAAAATGCGATTCATGAGGTCCATGAATATAGCCGGCACATTAGTTGCTCCAAATGACATAACAAGGAACGCACAATGCCCATATCTTGATCTGAAAGCTGTCTTCGGGATGTCTTGCTCACTGACTCTGATCTGATGGTATCCTGAGCACAAATCGATCTTCGAGAATACTGCTGCCCCCTTGAGTTGATCAAACAAGTCTTCTATCCTCGGGAGAGGGTATCTATTCTTGATTGTCACTGAGTTCAAGGTACGATAATCTACACATAACCTGGACATACCATCCTTTTTTTTCACAAGAAGCATCGGGGCTCCCTAAGGCGATCCACTAGCACGAATGAATCCTTTGGTTCTAAGTTCTTCAATCATCTTGTACAATATCTCTAACTCTGACGGCGCCATCCTGTAGACTCTCTCTGACACTGGGGCTGTCCCGGGGATCAAGTCTATGGTGAACTCGATCTTTCGCTCTAGCGGCATACCTAGAAGCTCTTCCGAAAAAAACATCTGAAAACTCTTCAACTATCCGAGGTAACTACACCGCTGCTACTGCCATCCGTAATACTGGAGGAGAAGGTTCAACTTCGCCTCGGAAAAATGAAAACTCTGGCTCGCCTGGAATGCAAAAAACAACCCTGCCAATGTGGCAGTCTATTCTAGCATACTGGTTCCTCAACCAATCCATCCCTAAGACCACATCATAATCGGTCATCGAAAATTCTATCAATCTAGCGGGGAATTCTCTACCGCTAACTACGATTCGATACGAGGAAAATACTCTATCTACTCCCACAAGTCCGTTACCAGTAAGTATATTGAGCCTTACTAATAATGACTCGGGCTCCAATCCTATCCGTGTCACGAATCGTGCAGACATAAATGAATGTGATGCACCAGAATCAAATAAAGTTGAAGCTGGAAAGGAGTTGACGAGAATAGTACCTGCCACTACCTCTTCTGGGGCCAATCCCTCCTCTACGATCATCATCATAGCCTGACCATGCCCTCGGGGTGCTGGTCCCCTCTACTAAAATCCTCACTGCATGCTCTGACTCAGGGCTTGGGCTTGTGCATACTACTGGGGGTGTTGTTGCTGGAATACTTGGGACTGAGGCGGCAGGGGCCTCTGAGGCTGATACTGATGCTCCTGGACTGGTAGTGGTCCTCTCACCGAAGAACTAGAAAGGTTGGACGATGATAAACTACCCCTATTCGGACAAGATCCTATCTTATGATCTGCTGTTTCACAAGCCAGGCACAATTTATGCACCCTGCGACATTCTGCTACCACATGTCATGGCTTCCTACAATAAGAACATCCTACTGCGGAAAAAAGGGCTTATGCTCTGCTGCTGAGGGTACGTCAGGGCCGAATGCTAACCGACGTTACTGAGGCCGCCCGCCTCGGAGCTCCAATGGTCAAAGCCCTGGCTTCCGGGGCCGGTGCTGAAGACTGATTCATCTGGCCGTCGATCGCTTCCGATCTCCGGTCCTATCCACGATCCTCTGGTAGGTATACTCATGCTCCTAGCTGCTCTCAAGACTGCATCAAAAGTCTGATGCTCAAACTGTCTCATTGCTAATAAAATCTCCAGATGAAGCCCCTGCTGGAACCGCTAGGCTCTATCGACTCGGTTGCCACTAAGGTGGAAGCAAACCGACTAAGTCTCGAAAACTCGGCCACATACACGTCGACCGTCCTGCCCATCTGCTTCAGATTGGTGAACTTTGTATGTAGATCGTATCGAGCTACAGCATCAAAATATATGGTCTGGAATCTCTCTCTGAATACTGCCCAGGCAATGGGTGCCACTAATCCAATGGCCTGCGCCACCCACCAGCTCTCGGCAAGATCCAATAACTGCAGCGTACTACGGCCACCTTCTCGTTCTCTGGGGTCCCTGGCTGCTTCTAGAATTACTTTGTGTCCTGAAGCCAAGCATCTTCGGCAATAACATCTTCGCTACCATCAAAGAAGGAGGGTTCAAGCGCTTGAAGCTGTTTGCCGCGCTGTACCCTGAACCTCCTCTGGTCAAATCATCTGCCACACGCCTTGTACAAGGCATCTCCTCGCCGATCTTGGAAAGCTAACAATGATCTGATGAGATCCACCAAAGTGCCATCATCAGGTTCTGCAGGCTGAATGGGTTGAACTGGTGGCTTTTGACCCCAGTAGGCATGATTCTGAAGCTACTCCTGGATGCTGGGCTTGATCACCAGGTGTTTTGTTGATCCACGGAGGTACTCCGCTTGTCGATCGGTAGGACCAGGAATAATGTCGCTGAAGAAGACGACATAGGAATAACAATAAGTAAGGACCATGACAGATCAAAGATGCAAACATGTGATCATGTCAACAATTTTATGGATTTCAGAGGATACGGGCGAGATCAAGGGCGAGTACGGATTGAGATATCTATTCGGTAAACTCTCACATATCTTGATTTACAAGACCTGCATGGAACACCCAAACCATGTCACGTCCCAGAATCAGAATACTGAGAGCGGGGCAAACGTAGCCAGCTACGTATATTGAAATGCAACCCACCTCGCTATACGTCACGGCTGTCTAGATACCTGAGAGTTTAACTACAAGCCAACAGTCTCTTAAGGTCATGAACAAGCCTATTGTCTCAATCACAGCAAGTATTAATAGTTACAAGTATGTAAGATCACCCAATATACAATAATAAGGCGTCCCAAACATTACATATTCAGTTGACCATGAAGCTAGTCATTACAAAATATGAGGACTAGCAGGAGTTTTCGGTCATACATGATCAACCCCAGATTTGCCAATCATGTTATATAGCCCGTAGGCATATAGTAATAAAGATGCAATACGAGCTAAATACGTGCTCGCCGGGTAAATGCCTCAAAAGAATATTTTCACTAAAGTGGGAGAACAAAAGAAACCCATTCGTGCCCTGGTTACGCCTGTGGTCACCATCGGACTAAAAGTCGGTAGATCCTCTGGAGCTGCTCCAATCTGCCATACAAAGATCCCAGAAAGAGCAAGTGCTACAAAGAAGCTTCACTTAGGAACTAAAAACCAGCAATTAGCACAAGAGTATAATAAATAGTGAGAACTAGAAATATAGAAAATATCAGGATGAATACGATGATATAAGCATAGAACTATTCAGATAACCTGGTTACAACCAGTAAACAATAAGGACCAGGTTGTAATCCTTCATCTGAACGAACTTGGTTTTTCCACCATTATCGACAAGATAATAAGAAATCGACAAGTAACAATCTTATACAGATCAAGACAAGACTGACTGGTTATGCCCCATCCAACATCACGCCAAGCATAAGTACGGCTGATACTTTAACTAACTAGGGTTATCACAGGCCTAGTTACTAGCGAGATGCAGCAAGATTATTCCACAGCCACAAGTCCTGCAGACCACCAGGTTTCTAGGTCGAATATTAGGGTTGAATTCAAGTGGGGACATCGTCCAGAAAATGCATGTACCCTTAAGTAGCATGGAGGTGGAACACATGACAGTGTGCTGGAAATGTGCCCTACTCGTCGGCAGGCTACAGATCCACAAGCGCACCCAGGTAACGGGATCGCCTATAGCTGGGAAATCTCTTCATGACTACTATTATTCTAGTTGTTAGCCTTAGCCCATTTCAATAGATTTTCCTGACCGTGGTACTCAGGAGTCCCACCCTAAACATGATGCAAGACAAGACTGGTTTATTTGTACAAGCACAATCGCCCACGGTATCCGGTCATTCATATTTGTCATGTCATGTCATGTTAGCTGTCGCACAGCAATTCGAGATATATCATGTCAGGTATATTTGTCAGAGTGCGCTACGACGGCCACTAATCATGTCATGTTATTTGTCAAGAGTGTACCACAACTGTCACTGTCGTATTCATGGTACATGTGCAGGATAACATAATACAAGCATTCTATTTATCAAGAACCCAGTTACACTGGGGGTTACAAGACATGACTTAACAATAAATAAAAAATAATAATAATTAAATAACAAAAACAAGGCACGGGGAGGAACCATGCGGCTCAGAGAGTGAGTCCATGCGGCTGGATCGATGCGGGTTTATGCGGCGCTGAAAGACTGGCTTAGCAGCTCGTCGAGCGTCTTACCGATCGTCCATCGCTGGCCGATCAGGGCTCATGCTGCTGGGAACTAAATGTGCAGGACCAACTCATGCGGCTAGGATTTATGCGGCTGGGAAGGACTAGTCTCCATGCGGCCAGGAAAGGAGGGGCGCATGCGGCTCAGTTAGGAGCCCATACGGCTGGGATTCAATCAGGGTGCATGCGGTCAGGAGTTTCAGACGTCCATGTGGCTGGGGAGAAGACCGACATATGCGGCTCAGAATGGGTTTCTCATGCGGCTAGGGAGATAGGTTTCATGCGGCTGGAGGGGATGGACCTATGCGCCAGGAAAGACCGAGGCTCATGCGGCTCAGGAAATTATTTTCTCATGCGGCTAAGTCATCCAAGCGCCAAGAAGGGACATACGCTTATGCGCTGGATCAGTCTTATGCGGCAAATAAGAACTGAGCCTTTATACGGCCAGGCAACTACATACGGCCCAAAATACATGCGACCCGGAATTGAACTCGTCGCATAAGGCTATGCGGCTGAGTTCATGCGCTGGAAACTATATACGGCAGGAACTGTTCTTCTTCTCCAAATTTTAAGAAGAAGAACCATGCAACCATGGCTCCCAAACTCCATAAAACTCCTTCCTTCATCCAGAGTTCAAATCCGACTTCTATAGGTCAAAATGGGGCAGAATAAATTCTCTACAACATGAAACCATCAAACTTGATGATAACCAGATTAAATTGATCAAAACCCAAGAAATTTGAAAATAAAATAACATAGATCTACAAGCAATGAACCCTGGAAGTTGAAAATGCTAAATACTAAAGTATTTTAAAATGCTGTGAAAAAGAGAATGGAGCATAAACTTGAGTCCCTCCATGAAGTAGTGCACTTGCCTAACCCTCCATCTCCCTCAGGTAGGTGGAAGTAATGGTGGAAACGAAGAGTAATGAAGAGAGAGAAAGAGGAGTGGACTAATAAATGGAGATGGTGGTGGTAGGTAAGGTTCTCCCCTGGTTCATGGTAACCAAGCAACCCAAGCCTAGCCGAACCAATCCAAAATAAACCAAGCTAAATGCCATGAGACTAATCAAGGAATCATGCAATATAATAAAAATACGTACACTATTCCAAAATACGTAATACGAATTATAGGCATTACATTATCTAATCACGATTTTCTAATTCATGTTTTGTTGAACGTTATGATTTATGATTCCCATCTATACCCATGTGACCCTTTCAACCCCCTACTTATTTTAAATTTTGAGGACGAAATTCTGTAAGTTGGGTGGGTATGTAAAAACTCCTCTAGTTTTATTATTTTATTATTTTATTAGACTTAAATTATTATCAATGATAATTTCGTCATGAGTAAATAATAGTTTTTTATTAATATAATATTGTTGACATTTTATATTAATTGAATATATATATATATAATAGATATATATATATATATATATATATATATATATATATTAATTGAATATAGATATATATATCAATTAATATATATATATATATATATATATATATTATATATATATATATATATATATATAT